>WEZZ01031862.1:0-21147 GCA_013400585.1 Chloropsis cyanopogon | reverse complement strand
CAGAACTGCCTGAGGGACAGGAGGGACAGGAGCCAGGGAATGGCTCCCAGTGCCAGAGGGCAGGGATGGGTGGGAGATTGGGAATTGGGAATTCCTGGCTGGGCTGGAATTCCCAGAGCAGCTGGGGCTGCCCCTGGATCCCTGGCAGTGCCCAAGGCCAGGCTGGACACTGGGGCTGGAGCAGCCTGGGACAGTGGGAGGTGTCCCTGCCATGGCAGGGGTGGCACTGGGTGGGATCTGAGGTTCTCCCAATCCAACCCATTCCAAGATTCCACAAGAGCTGATGGCTCTTCCCTACAACACCATTCCAACCCAAATCATCCCAAGACTCCATAGCACTTAAAGGCTCTTCCCAATTCCACCATTCCGGCCCATCCATTCATGGAATGGTGGTGTTGGGAATCCAACCCATCCATTCCAAGATTCCATAGCACTCAAAGCCTCTTCCCAGTTACAGTGTTCCAACTTGNAGATTCCACAAGAGCTGATGGCTCTTCCCTACAACACCATTCCAACCCAAATCATCCCAAGACTCCATAGCACTTAAAGGCTCTTCCCAATTCCACCATTCCGGCCCATCCATTCATGGAATGGTGGTGTTGGGAATCCAACCCATCCATTCCAAGATTCCATAGCACTCAAAGCCTCTTCCCAGTTACAGTGTTCCAACTTGAACCATTCCAAGATTCCATAGCAGCTGAAGGCTCTTCCAAGCTACACCGCTCCTATCCATATCATCCCAAGATTCCATAGCACTCCATAGCTTTTCCCAACTACACCATTCCAAGCCAAACCATTCCAATTCCCTAGACGGGAATGGCTCCTGGATTTTCCAGACTTGAAGGATTTTTTCTCTTTTACCATAATCATCTTGCTTTGGCTCTGGTGCAAATTCCCTGGATTTCTTTTCCACAGCACTTAACAGCTCTTCCCAACAACACCATTCCAACCCAAAACATTCCAAGATTCCGTAGCAGCTGAATGTTCTTCCTAACCACACCATTCAAACCCAAACCATTTGAAGATTCCATAACATCTAAAGGCTATGGAATGGTGCTATGCCACTCCAATCCATATCATCCCAACATTCCACAGCACTCTAAGGCTTTTCTCAATAACACCATTCCAACCCAAACCATTCCAAGATTCCATAGCAGGAACCTCCCAAGGAAGGTTCTTCCCAACATCACCATTCCAACCCAAGCCATTCTATGGTCCCACCACAGTTGAAGGCTCTTCCCAACAACACCATTCCAAGATTCCATCTCACTTAAAGGCTCTTCCCATCTACACCATTCTATGATTCCTCAACAGCTGAAGGTTTTTCCTAACACCATCATTCCAACCCAAACCATTCCAAGATTCCACAGCAGGAACCTTCCAAGGAAGGTTCTTCCCAACTACACCATCACAACCCAAACCGTTCTATGATCCCCCCACAGTTGAAGGCTCTTCCCAATAACACCATTCCAGGATTCCTCAACAGCTGAAGGCTTTTCCCAACAGCATCATTCCAACCCAAACCATTCCATGATTCCTCAACAGCTGAAGGCTTTTCCCAACAGCATCATTCCAACCCAAACCATTCCACGATTCCATAGTCGATGAAGGTTTTTTGCTAACACCATCATTCCAAACCAAATCATTCCATGATTCCTCAAGAGCTGAAGGATCTTCCCAGCTGCACCATTCCAGGATTCCATAATAGTTGAAGGCTTTTCCCAACGCCACCATTCCAACCCAAACCTCTCCAATTCCACCAACGGGAATGTCTCCTGGATTTCCCAAACTTGTGGGATTATTTCTCTTTTATTGTGATTCCACTTTCTTTGGCTCGGGTGCAAATCCCCTGGATTTTGCCAGCGCTTTCTCCTTAACGATGTATTTACCTAATTAGCATAATTGTCTGCAATTATGTAATTAGCGTTCATATGTGTAATCATTGGAACATGTAATTAGCCCTAATTACACCATTAAAGCCTGCGAGTCAGAAATATCTTTATCATTTTGATTGACAGACATATGGGAAGGGGGGGAAAGAAAAATCCCACTCGTTATTTTTATCTCCTCGAATCACGAAATCTGCAGGAGGATCCAGGATTCAGCCCAGAATGGCGCTGGAATTATTTAAAAATTTGATATTAATAATCAAAATTATAACAAGGTTATTCCTCGTCGGAAGAGAAGGAGAAAAAACTACTCGAAAATAAGGAAAATTCAGGAAAGTGCAGCAAGATTTTTCTGGAAAAAGAAATTAGGAATTATTTTGAAATATTTAATTTTTCGTGTCTAATATTCTAATATGAAAATTAAGGAAAGAGTCCCCAGATGCAGCAAGATTTTTCTGTAAAAAGAAATTAAGAATTATTAAAATTAAGGAGGAAAATTTAGGAAAGAGTTCCCAGATGCAGCAAGATTTCTCTGTAAAAAGAAATTAAGAATTATCTGGAAATATTTAATTTTTAATTCTACTATTCACTGGATTTGAGGAAGAAAAATAATACAGAAGAAGAGAAAACAGAGAACAGCAGTGAGATTTTTCTGTAAAGAAATTAGGAATTATATGAAAATATTTAATTTTTAATTCTAGTATTACTGGATTTTAAGAAGAAAAATAATACAGAAAAAGAGAAAAGCCTTACAGAAATTGTTCTGTGGAGATGCTGTTGCATCCTAAAAACAGATTTCAAAAATCTTTGGATTTTTAGCCCCTCTGAGAAACCTAGATTTATCTGAAAACTCAATATTTAGTTTTAGTTTGTTTAATTTTAACATCTGTGCTGGGGGCCTGTAGACAGCACTAGAACAAACATCTGGCATGGAATAATTTAATTGGGACAGCAAAAGCTGAGATTTTTAAAAATTATTTTTAAATATTATCCCTTTACTTTGAAACATTACTTTTAAATATTGACCCCGATTAAATATTTGAATTTATTTCAAGTTCAACTTATGCTCTTCTAGTTCAGGTTTCTTAGGTTTTTTTAGAAGTTTATTTTTAAAAGCCAAAAAAATCAAAATAAATTAAATATCAAGTGGCTGAGCTGTCCAAAAATCAGGGAGGAGTAGAGAAGAAGCTTTAAAAAGCGATATTTGGGAATAAATCTTAATTGGGAATATAAATATTCCTGGATAAAGATTTTCCAGCCTGATAAACTCCATTGCAGCATCCAAGTGTTCAGGTGAAAGGCAGCAAAATCCACCTGGAGCTTCCCAAATCGTTCCCAGCTGCCAGAGGAGGGAGGAGAGCTCAATCCATGAGAAAATGTTATCCATGGAAACGGCACCAGGGAGATTGAAACATCCCAGAATGATCCTGAGGGGTCCTTATCCCATCCCAGCAGGAAAATCCCAATTTGTTCCAATTCTCCCCATTCTCAGCCGGGCGAGGTTTTGGGAGCAGAATTTCTTCCAATAAAATTTAAAAGCAACAAACTCCAGAGGTTTAGGAGTTCATGGGATCACAGAATCCTGGAATGGGTTGGGTTGGGAGGGATTTTAAGGATCATCCAATCCCACCCCTGCCATGGCAGGGACACCTCCCACTGTCCCAGGCTGCTCCAGCCCCAGTGTCCAACCTGGCCTTGGGCACTGCCAGGGATCCAGGGGCAGCCCCAGCTGCTCTGGGAATTCCAGCCCCGCCAGGAATTCCCAATTCCCAATCTCCCATCCATCCCTGCCCTCTGGCACTGGGAGCCATTCCCTGGCTCCTGTCCCTCCATCCCTTGTCCCCAGTCCCTCTCCAGCTCTCCTGGAGCCCCTTCAGGCCCTGCCAGGGGCTCTGAGCTCTCCCTGGAGCCTTCTCCTCTCCAGGGGAACATTCCCAGCTCTCCCAGCCTGGCTCCAACCCTTGGAGCAGCTCTGTGGGTTCCTCTGGATCACTCCAGCAGCTCCACATCCTCCTGCTGCTGGACCCAGAGCTGGAGCAGCTCCACAGGTGGGATTTCATGGACAACATGCCTTCCACTCCTTCCACAGCAAAGGGAACGATTCCCGATCATCCTCCAGAAAATTCCTCCCAAGCGTTTCCTTGGGAGATCTCATTCCAAAGCCACCAGCACCCGCTGATCCGCATCAGCTGCTGGTTTCCCTGGTTACCAAATTATCCATGTACTCATCAAATCCATTCCTTCCCAGCCAGACCTCCCAGCTCCAGCCTTCATTCCAGAACCACCCCCATCCCTGTAGCGGGAGTCCGGAACGTTCCGCGCCTGTGGGAAAGCAGCTCCTGCTGCGTTATCCCGGAGCCGCTGCTCCGGCCTTTCCTGAGCCCGTCAGCAACAGGGAAATAAAAGCTGACAGCACGAAGGGAAAGCAAAACACTGCAGAGCTTTGGGAGGGGAGAAAACAGATGGGAAATATTCAGAGGACAAGTGTCCGTGTTTCAGGAAAACTGGAATTGTTTCCTGTTTTTGTTAAAATAATGGGAGAGCCCTGCTCTGTGGGCACTGGAAATTTTCTGTGTGGGATTTCTGGCAGATTTAAGCTGCCCAAATGTCAAAATGAAACTGCTCTGGTGCCTCTCCCCAACCTTGATGTCATTCCCAGCTCCATGAGATTCCCTCCAGGCTCATCCCAATGATTGCTGAGGCTGTAACAAGTCCGGGCTCAATATTCCCAACTGATGGAATGGGATGGAAACCCAAACTTCCCTTCCCTGATGCTGCTTTTTCCTGGATTTAACCTCTTAGGATTGAACCTCTTTTTATCTGGATTTGACCTCTTTCCCTCAGCACTCCCAAGCCCTTTTTAGGAACCTGCAAACACATTCCTTGTGGAGAGACAGCGGCCACCTGGAACCAGGAAAACTGGCAGGAACTGCTCAAATTATTCAGGATAAAACAACAGAGGAGTTAATTCCTTTTATCAGCTTGCAAATTGGAATCATGGCATGGTTTGGGATGGGAGGCACATTAAGGATTATCCAGGATGAGAGCTCAGGATGAGCTCAGAGGCACTGGTGGCTCATTCCCAAAGATCCTGGTGCAGCTCCAGGAGTCCCTTACTCCGTGCTGTGGATGCTGTGATTCCTGCCCTGGATTTTTGGCACATTTCCCGCTTGGAGCAGGCTCGGAGCCCTGCAGAGCTCTGCAGAGGTGTGAATTCAGGTGCTGCACTCAGGGGAGAAAACATCAAATAAACTCCTTCGAGCAGCACAAACACCGTGTGAAGCTCCATCAGGGATTGCTTTTCATGCCAGAGCAGGATGGAAACATTTTTCCTTGCTAAACCGGAGCTTTATCGAGTCAAACATTTAGGAAAGGTTGGTTTGTTTTTGGTTTTTTTTTTTTTTTCCCCAGCATAAAATCCAGGCTAATTTAGTCATGAGTCAGGCTGGGTTTTGTCAGGTGCTCAGTGAACATTTGTAAAGTCTTCCCGTGAACTGAGGAGTGTCAGATGGAATCAGCATCAATTTTCCTAACAAGGCTCCAATTACTGCTCCGAGGAGCCGCGGAGCGGGGTGGGAGAGCAGCTGCTCCCGTGTGAGGGACCCCCCACCCCCCTTCCCTCGGCTGCATCAGCACTTGATAAGAACTCTTATCAATTAAAATCAAAAACGTGGCACCCGCTTCGCCTGCAAGGAGCCTTTTGTGTCTCACTGATCAAAGAGAACAGAATGTGAGGTTTTGGTTGGGTTTTTTTTTGGGAACGCTGCTTTTTCTGTTCTAATGGATGGAGTGCCAGGGAATGGGAATTTTTCCTTTCCAGGCATTAATAAGGGGAAGGCAGGATCCTGTTCTGCAGAGTCGGAGGAGGCTCCGCTAATCACAGGGAGTAATTAGGGGGGTGCATTTGAAATAATTAAGGGGTTTTTATAACGTGCCACAGTTACCTGGATTTGTTCATGGGGAGAGCTCGGTGCTTTCCAAGGAGTTCATGAGTGACAGGATAATGGGGAATGGCTTTAAACTGACAGGGAATACGTTTAGCTGGGATTTTGGGATGGAATTCCTGGCTGGGAGGGAGGTGAGGGGCTGGGATGGAATTCCCAGAGAAGCTGTGGCTGCTCCTGGATCCCTGGAAGTGTCCAAGGCCAGGTTGGAGCAGCTTGGGTTAGTGGGAGATGTCCCTGTCCAGGGCAGGGGGTGGCACTGGATGGGCTTTGAGTTCCTTCCCATCCAAACCATTCCATGATTCCATGAATCCCATATTTATATATATTTATATAAAAAGATAAGCTTCAAGGCCCTGTCCAAACCAACCATTCCCTGTTCTGCGTCACTTGGGTCCCCCACTTTGGCCACCCCAATTCCCAGCAGGCAGGATGTGTTTTTCCAGCCCCACACCCCGCCTTGGAGCAGCATTTCCCTGGCTCTGCTCCGGGCTCCCAATCCCAGGAAACCGCCGGGATCTCCAGGCAGCTCCAAGGTGAGCAGCTCCTGCTGCCTCAGTGGCATCAGCACAGCACCCAACTCCTACAAGTGGGAAGAAAACACAACCAAACAGAGGCAGGGAGAAATTCCAGGGCTCCTAAAAGCAGATCCTCCCCTGCTTTGCTCCCCGGGAAAGCCACGGATCCTCCACGCTCTTCACACCCCAGCAGCACCGAGTGCACTCCTGGATTTTTCCAGGAGGAAGGGATGTGCTCCGATGGCACTGCCTGGAAGAAGGGTGTCAGGAAGATGTGAGGAGGAGGTGGGAGCTCGTTAGGATGTGTTGCAACCTCAAAATAGGAAAAAAAAAAATCCCGGAGCGTGCCGCTTCCAGATGGTTGGAATGGCGCGTGGCGCTGGCAGCTGCTCCTTCCCCAGCCTCGGGAGGGACAAGGAGGGGACAAAAGTGGGGAGGCAGCACCTGGAAGAGGGAGGGACACGATGGGAGGGCCAGAGGTCACCCTGCAGCACAGGGAGGGGCTGGGGGAGGACTTGGACGCTGTCCATGTCAACTGCGCACATTTTGCTGCTTGGAATGTGCCATTCCCACCGGGATAGTGTCACCCTTGGAGGTGAACCACCGGAAAAATCACAGCCAGGGGAAAGCAAACCCCAAGGATGGATTGACCAACGAGGTCTTTATAAACTCCTGGAATCACTGAGATGGGAAAAGCCATCCAAGATCGAGTCCAACCATTCCCCAGCGCTGCCAAGGCCACCGTGGATCCGTGTCCCCAGGTGCCACATCCACAGGGATTTTAAATCCCTTCAGGGATGGGAACTCCACCCCTCCCCCAGGGCAACCTTTTCCATTAAATTTTTCCTTATTTCCAATGTAAACCTCCCCTGGAACAACTTGAGGGCATTTCTGGTTGTTACCTGGGAGAAAAAGCCTGGACACATGCTCCTGTCAGGAATTTTTCATTTATCCTTCAGTGGAAAACCAGGAATACAAAATCCCAGCCAACCCCTGCTCACCAGATGCTTCTTCCTCTGCTCCCCATGATCCAAATATCATTCCTCACTCTGGAAAGTCACAGGTTTTGTTTCCAATGACTGGACCTGCCAGCACAGCTGAGAATTCCCAAGGAAAATCAGGAAAAAACACATTCCTCAAGGCTGGGCAGGAAATTGTCACCAGTGGGGATAAAATGTCACCTCTTAGCTACTCAATCCAGGAAATCCCTCATTTCTGTCCAGGGATAAGTGGCTTTGGGATATCCTGGCACATCCTTTTGGAGCTGGAGAGCAGGGACAGCCCAGCCCCTGGATCCTGGATAAAATCTGGAAAGGTCCCCAGGATGATCCTGCTTCAAAGACTGCAGGATTTTATCCAAAAAATTGATTTTATCCAATCAATCCTGACAGCTGCAATTTATGGAAAGAAGGGCTGCATTCACCTCACCGGAGAGGGGATAAAGTCTTTTAAAAATTCCAGCCAGGAAAATTATTTCTATGGCAACTAATGGTGCATTCCAGAGCTGGATGTGAGAAGGTGGGGAATCAGGAATAACAGATAATAATCACATGGAACATCTCAAAATCACTCCATGGATAACAAGCAGACATTCAAGGATGTGTTGGTGTGCTCAGAGTCTCATATTTAATTAGGAGTGAGGTGACTTTTTGGGATTAACAGACCAATTATTTGTTGTTCTCCTTCTTTCTAATAATTCCCACATCCTTATATTATTTCTCCCAAAAAACCTCATTGATGCTGAGAAGATTCCATGAAAATTTAGAGGAGAAATTCCAGAAAATTTCCAGCAATTGGAAAGTGCAGCCACCACTCTGAACACTGGAATTTCCCTGCCTGGAAATGATCCCAGGGAAAAAATTTGGGGGCACGTGGTGGGAAAGGCAGCAAAGAGAGCTGAAAAAATGGGAAGATTTGGTAAATCTGAAGATCTCTGTTCAAAGGGAGGCGCCCCCAGAGTGGAGTCACTGCAAGGATGACTTGGAGCAGATCAGAGACATCCCTGAGTCATCAGATCCCAAAGAACGACATCCACTGATCCCAAAGTTAAAAGAACAAATGCTGGAAAGACAAAAAAGGAATAAATGTGTGCTTTGGTAAAGCAGGAAGGAGGAGTGATGGGATAGAAGGGGGAAAAAGGGATTTTTTTTTTCTCATTAATTCATTTCTCCTCCCAGACCCATCACGTGCAGCCTCAGTTCCTACAGATTAGAAATCCCTGGGAATGTTCAAGGCTACGAGTGGAAAATATCCCTGTCCATGGCAGGAGTTGGCACCAGTTGATTTTTAACCTCTTTTCCAACCCAAACCATTCCACAAATCTGTGATTTTACAAACTCCCAATAAAGGGTTGTTTAATTCTTCCAGTATTTAAACCAAAAGGAGATTCCATGCCAAGAACAACTGGAAAATTTGAGAAATGTGGAAGTGTGAAAGCATCCTTGGAATGCACAATTCCATATTTTATAACCTTATTCCCCAGCATCTGACCAAACAGCAGCTGGAAAACAATTTCCATGCAATTTGCAACCCAAATCTGAGAGCAACCTGTGGAAAAATCAGGAAAAAATTGGAATACTGGAAACACCAGCCCTAAACCAGCACAGAATAAACTTCCACTACTTTAGCTTTAAATCTTCTCCTTAAATTGGGAACAACCATGGAATAAACAGCAGAGAAACAGCAAACCCTCCTTCCTGGAGGAGCTCACTCTGAAGGTCTCCAGGAGAATTCCCTGCTCCCAGTTCCTGCCTGTCCCTTGCAATTCCAAGAGCAAAGGATTTAATTCATCACCTTGGAAAGAAAACCCCTGGTGATTATCCTAATTAACAATAACTGATTAACGAGGTGTCCTGGCCCAAGGGGGTCACACCAGGGAGGTGTAGCACGAGTTGCCAACAGTCTTGAGCTTGATAAAATAAGGTTAGGCCTGGAAAAAGCTGATTTATTCCCAGGTAATTCGGGTTTATCCAGCTGCAGCACTGGGGGTTCCATGGCATCACAGATCCAGGCGAGCAGGGAGACTTTCCCAAGCTCTTGGGTTCCCTGCCCCAGCTGTTCTCCCTTCCAGAGTCCCAGCTGGATTTCTGAGGACTAGGATGTGAAGATCCCAGACAACAGGACAACTTTAGGGATTTTCATCTGACCACTGTCATCCTTATGATTGTTTTCCTTCTCTCCTACCAACCTCCATGGAAGTCGAACACACCAGGATTTCAAAGCACAACGTTGCTGATTTGAACACCAGATTTTCCAAAGAAACTCATCGACATTCCTGCTGTTGGTGTTCCTCTGGAGCACCCAACATCCACCCAACAGCCGGAATGGATCGCCCACCTGGATCCCGTTGGATCTCGCCCACCGCACACGCTCTGAGATGAAGATGGACCCAACTCATGGAGGGTCTGAGGGGGGAAAAGTGTGGTGGGGACAGGTGTGGTGGGCAGGGACTCACCTGTGGGCGGGGGTGGCCGGTGACCAGGCAGGTGAGCTCCAGGGTCTCTCCCTCGCGGATGGTGTAGACCCTCTCCGAGTAGCGCTCCTCCTCGATGTTGCAGGCCAGGCCCGAGTGCACGATCCGCACTGTTGGGGGGGCTGCAAGGCCAGCAGAGAAACGGGATCAGAATCATGGGGATCATGGGATTATTGGACATTCTGGGTTGGAAAGAAACCACAAGGATCAAGTCCAGCTCTTAAGGGAATCAAACGCAACCTTGGCATTCTCAGCTCCATGATCCAAACGACCGAGCCCATCCCAAACAACCCCACCCCTGGGGCTGGCCCCGAGCTAAGGGGCCTACAAGNCCCCTGGGGCCGGCCATGAGCTTGAGGACTACAAAGCCAGCAGAGAAATGGGATCACAACCACATGGATCACATGCTTATTGGACATTCTGGGTTGGAAAAAATCCACAGGGATCAAGTCCAGCTCTTAAGGGAATCAAACATGACCATGAAGTTCTCGGCTCCAAGACCCAACCAACCAAGCCCATCCCAGATCACTCCACCCCTGGGGCCGGCCATGAGCTTGGGGACTGCAAAGCCAGCAGAGAAACAGGATCACAGCCACATGGATCACGTGCTTATTGGACGTTCTGGGTTGGAAAAAATCCACAGGGATCAAGTCCAGCTCTTAAGGGGATCAAATGTGACCTTGGCGTTCTCAGCTCCATGATCCAACCGACCGAGCCCGTCCCAAACAACCCCACNCCATCCCAGACCACTCCACTCCTGATACTGGCCATGAGCTGGAGGGCTGCAAGGCCAGCAGAGAAACAGGATCAGAACCACATAGATCATGGGATTATTGGATGTTCTGGGTTGGAAAAAATCCCACAAGGATCAAGTCCAGCTCTCAAGGGAATCACACACAACCTTGGCAGTCTCAGCTCCATGATCCAACCAACAGAGCCCCTCCCCAACAGCCCCACTCCTGGGGCTGGCCATGAGCTGGGGGGCTGCAAGGCCAGCAGAGAAACAGGATCAGAACCACATAGATCATGGGATTATTGGATGTTCTGGGTTGGAAAAAATCCCACAAGGATCAAGTCCAGCTCTTAAAGGATTCTCAGCTTGGCAGTCTCAGCTCCAAGATCCAACCAACCAAGCCCATCCCAGACCACTCCACCCCTGGGGCTCGCCATGAGCTGAGGGGCTGCAAAGCCAGCAGAGAAACGGGATGAGAATCACATGGATCACCGAATCATGGGATGTTCCAAATTGGAAGAATCCCACAAGGATCAAGTCCAGCTCTTAAGGAAATCAAACACAACCTTGGCATTCTCAGCTCCATGATCCAACCAGCCGAGCCCATCCCAGACCACCCCAGCCCTGGAAGCAGCACTGAGCATCTCCCCCACACAGATACTCTTTGTTTACTCAGCACCACAAGAGATTTCCATGGTTTTTATTAATCCCTGGCAATCCCCTGAACGAGACCTTCAGCACCCCCCACTCGCGTTCCAATTTTTTTGTTTCCATTTCCAAAATGAACTCGGCGTTATTGTTTTTATTCTATATCTTCCTAAATGCATTATCACACTCGTTATGCAAATGAAAAGACTTAATTAAAGCAGGAAAATTAAGCAGGAGAAACAGTGGCACTGATGCTGCTGCTTCCTTTCCAAATCCCGTTGCTGTCAGCGGGATCAGGATTTGGAGCAGGAGTTAAGTTCAGGCGGAACCTTACTTTAATTTCCTTGTTGGTACAACCTGTAGTACAGGAATTACTCAGCTTTACACGCTGTAAGTGTAAGGAAACCACGACATTCCTGTTATTACACCTGCATAAATCCCAGCTCCGCTTCCACAAGTCTCCAAAGCACATTCCCGGCTCCACGATCTCACTTCTGAACCATGAAATTCACAGCTATGACAATTTCCAGGGAGTGGATCGATAGGAGAAGGAAACTGATTTACAGACCCAAATGAAATCACAGAAACTAAAGAGCACAAAGGATAAAATGGAATTCTCTGGGATTTAAGCACCTGGAGTTCCATCCTTTCTGTTCATCCATGTGATGCCTTGAGCTCCCAGCCCCGTTCCTCACGGAAGAGCCTCAAAACTTCTCCCCGAGCCCCTTGGAACAGCTGGATCCCCTTCCCAAGGCTGCTTTGCCAGGTCTCCGTGCTGCACAACACATTAATCCTGCTTCTCTGATCATTCTGCAATTCCTCTGCTGAGATCCACATGGAATTCCTGGGATGCAGGGCTCTGGCATCCCTTCAGACCCCCCCACCACCATGGCATTCCTGGTCCAGCCCACACACAGCTCCCTGTGGACACAGCCCATCCTGATCCGAAGGCCTGGGATTGATCCAAACCTGCCAAGAATTCCAGTTTCTGTGCCTGGCTCTCCATTTTCTCCTGGAGAAAATGAGGCTCGGAGCCAAGGAGGCAGAAGAGGCAGAGGAGGAGGAGGGAATGGATGTTCCCTCCATAGAAACGTGGAATGGTTTGGGTTGGAAGGGCCTTAAATCCCATCTCATTCCATCCCAGCACATTCCACTACCCCTGGTTGCTCCAAGCCCCATCCAAACCTGGCCATGGACACTTCCAGGGATCCAAGGGCAGCCACAGCTTCTCTGGGAATTCTATTCCAGAGTCTCCCCACCCTGTCAGCCGGGAATTCCTAATTCCCAATATCCCATCCAACCCCACGCTCAGTTTGAAGCCATCATTCCAGCAAAGCCTCCAGCAAGCTCTGCTCTTCCAGCCACCACATCCCGAGCTCCAAAGCCCCAGGAGCTTTCCCTCCTCACTCTTCCAGAAGGTTTAACAAAGACCAACCCATCCCTCTCCAGGTAGTTTCATGAGCTAAAAGTGCTCCCAATTACTCCAAGTCCAACACAATGATGGAATAAAGTTGCCTGGAACAACCTGGGATAGTGGAAGGTGCCCAGGCCATGGCGGGGGTGGAACTGGGTTTAAGATCCATTCCAATCCAAACCATTCTGGGATTCCATGATTCCCTTGTCCCGTAGATGCAGGTGGCTCTTCCCATGAAACTCCTGGAAGGACAGGAATGTCCTTGGTTAGGAATGAGGGCCACGTGTCACACTCTGACCTGGAAAGAATCCGTTCATTCCTGACTATGATTATTTTTTTCAGAGCAGAACAGCAGCGCTAACGCTCGGTGGGCTGATTTTCCCCTGGAATTCCTAGGAATGCTGATCCCCCTCCACACTCCTCGGGAGTTCAGCATCCCAAGGACATGGAATGCACTCTTCGTTCTGCCATTTCCAGGGCTCTGAGTCACCGCTGGGACTTCCATCACCTCCCACACCACAAATTCCAAAACACAGGAATGCCGAAGCAGAACCACGGAGCAGAAAGGTAAAGGAGGGTTCAGCACAGCTCATCAAACTCGGGATCAAATTAGAACAGTCAGCAACATTATTCCAACATCCTTTTAAATCCATATCCCATTAATATTCCATTTTTATTCATGTTATATTCATCTAACTCCAAATCACAGCTGAAGTGTCCTTCATTTTAGTGGCTGTGCCAGTCTCCTGAATCCATTAAATTTGGGAAGGAAAAGGAAAGGAAAAACGCCCCTCTGGGTGTTGTTATCACCAAGGAAATCACTGCTTTAGGAGGGGATCAAACCAATCAAGGGAAATAACAAATAATCTTCTTCCAGTAAGTGAAAAATCTTATGGTTCAGGAGACATCCCATAATTATGAAATGTCACCTCCCTATTTCCTGCAGGAATATTCATTCCAGCTCCTTCTGAAAGCTGCCTCCAGGGATTTCATCCATTAAAATAATATCAACTTAGCATTGATTTTGTTTGTGACATTTGAGGAGAATTTGGCTGGTGATTACGCAGGGAAAACGCTGTGTGGATCCTTCCCATTCCCAGCCAGGCTCAACCTGGAGCAAGGAAAGGTTGTCCAAGGAAAAAGTAAAACAACAAATCCCAGCACATCCCCCTCGTTCTGCTGCAAGAGTTGTGTGACCCCACAAGATTCCCTCTTCCCAGGAAAAACAGGAAGTTTCTCCTTTCCATGTCTCCTTACAAATATCATCCTTCTTGGCTGCCCTTTTCCACCAATTCCATGTTTAGGTGGGATTTTGGGAAGGAATTCCTGGCTGGGAGGGTGGGGAGGCCCTGGAATGGATTTCCCAGGGAAGCTGTGATCCAAAGTCCTGATCCAAAAGAATTCCAATGGAATTTGGATGTTTTCTCAGCCTGGGAAGTCCTCACTGGACTCACACTGGGAAAATATTGGAGGTTTGGGGGTGATTTGGTGATCCCTGAGCTGTGCTGATGGATTGGGATTGGTTGGGAATTTCCTCTGCTCCAGGTCCTCACATTGATCTTTTTTTATGGAAAACGTTATCAGGATCCTTTGAGAAAAGTGGGAATGAGGTGATGTTTTGAGTTGGGAGAATGTGGGAAAGTTGGAGAGGACTTTGGGATTCACTTCAGCTGGAATGGGGAGAGGAGATGGAGATTTGTGAGGCTGGGAATGGGAATCATTCCATGGAGAGGGACTGGGGACAAGGGATGGAGGGACAGGAGCCAGGGAATGGCTCCCAGTGCCAGAGGGCAGGGATGGATGGGAGATTGGGAATTGGGAATTCCTGGCTGGGAGGAGCTGGAATGGACTTCCCAGAGAAGCTGTGGCTGCTCCTGGATTCCTGGAAGTGTCCAAGGCCAGGTTGGAGCAACCTGGGATAGGGAAGGTGTGGATTCCAGGGGTGGAACTGGATGGGCTTTAAAGTTCCTTCCATCCCAAAACATTCCAGGATTTAATTCCAGGATCCCTTGGCACAGCTCTTTCCCGGTTAAAAGTTTCCCACACACAGAGATTTGATCAAGTCCTCGTTGGAAAACAAGGAATTAAACTCTGGCCAACATCAGAATTCCCTTAATCTGAGCTGTTCTAAGATCTTCCTGATTCATGGAATGTGTAGGATTCTTTAAAACCAAATTAAAATGAGATTTTTTTGGGAAAAAGGAGATCCATGATGAACCTGCTAGAAAATGGAGGATGGATTTGCCATGAATCAAATCCTTCTCCCCTCCTGCAGCCATGAGCTTTGCCCCTGATCCATATTCTGAATCAGGAGCTTTTCCATGGAAAATTAATTAGCAGGAGTGAAGCCCCCAGTGAATTTAGTGCAGTTCTGCAGCAGAATAAGGAGGAAATAATGGGGTTTTCTGAAGAAAGAGGAGATTTAAAGTAATTGCAGGCACTTGCTACTCTCAGAATTCACTTTTCCCATATTATCCCAGCTCTTAATTCTCCTAAACTGCACATGGAATGACCAGGAATCTCTGAGGTAGCGCCCTGGGAATGCACTGCCCTCATCAATGCAGAATTTGGAGCATTTTGCTGCAGCTAATTTGAGATTTGGGGCTATTTTTCCAGCTGGAGGTGAGGCTCAGTCCACAAATAAATGGATTATTGAAACTGGATTTTTTTATGTCTTCTCTAAGTGGGTTTTTCTTTGGGGAAAGTCAAATGCTGCACAAGTAGCTTCAATTAAACAAATATTCCGTTTATGGAGAAATCCTTCACTTTGGCTCCAAGCTGAGCCAAATTCCAGGCACCTAAGAGAGGAAACTTTCAGGTCTGATGCTGACCTGACTTCAAACCAGTTGTGCCATTCCTGGACCACTCCGTATCATTCCTAAATATTCCCCACCTGCTTTCACCTGATGCCCAAGGGAATATTTATTGGACACCTTCCTCTGAGCTGATCCCGAGCCAAAATTTCCCTTTTTTTTTATCCCACTGGGGCTGATTTTCCCATGTTGCTCAATATTCCTGCCTACCCCGGGGTTTGTGGAGCTCGGGAAGGCTCCGTGATTGATGGCGCTGCCATCCCAAGGCTCCCAGATAATCAAATCCCGCTGCTGCTTCCCAACACTGCTGCCACAAAATTAGGCCTGACCTAATTTTGACACTACAAAGCTTAGCAGTGCTGGATATATTGAGCTCAGGCTGTCCTAATGCTGTTTTTTTTCAGGAACAGATGGATTTATGGCTTTTTTTCCACCCTTTACAACTCCTGGCACTGCTGGTTATTGTTCCTGCTGCTGGGCCGGTGTTAAAAACTGCTGGAGTTCAGAGAGGGATCAGGAAAAGGCCAGGAGAGCTCCTCAGACATGGATTTGGGCTGAGAATATAAAATCATGGAATGGTTCTGGAAGGAAACTTGAGGATCTCCCCATCCCACCCCATTCCATGGGCAGGGACACCTCCCACTGTCCCAGGCTGCTCCAGCCTGTCCTTGGGCACTGCCAGGGATCCAGGGGCAGCACTGGGAATTCCAGCCCAGCCAGGAATTCCCAATTCCCAATCTCCCATCCATCCCTGCCCTCTGGCACTGGGAGCCATTCCCTGGCTCCTGTCCCTCCATCCCTTGTCCCCAGTCCCTCTCCAGCCCATTTCCTTCGGAAGCACTGGGATATTGGAGTCCTCCATGCCTGGAAAATCAAGAGTCTCCCACTCAAGCTGGAGCTGTCTCACCCTCAGTTCATTGCAGGAGCACAAGCACAGAATATCCTCTGCAAAAACAATTTTTTAGGGAAGTCAGAGAAGGAAACACTTCCTAAAACCAAGGGAATTTCGTTTGTAGTTCGCTTTAATGATTCAACGCCTCCCTACTCACTTTTCACCAGCTTTAATTTGTCCCTAATAATTTATCCTGCAGCCCAAAGCAACCCTGATGACATTCCAGTTTCTTTCTATCCTGGAATTGTCCAGGTTGGAAAAACCCTCTGAGCACATCGAGTCCAACCATTCCCAGCCCAGCCAAGGCCACCACTGCCCCATGTCCCCAAGTGCCACATCCACAGGGATTTTAGATCCCTCCAGGAACGGGAACTCCACCCCTGCTCTGGGCAGCTGTGCCAGGGCTGGACAACCCTTTCCATGAAGAAATTCCCACAAATATCCAAATTAAACCTCCCCTGGCACAGCTTGAGGTCATTTCCTCTTGTCCTACCGCTTGTTCCTTGGAAGAAGCCACCAACCCCCACCGGGATAAAACCCCATTTTCGGAAGTTGTGGGAGTAAATAAAACATCAGGAACCCCTTTTCCTGCTCCACACTCATTCCCTGTGGGAATGCTGCCTCCTTTTCCCTCAGCTGAGCCTGGGCACGTCCCTGCAAGGCCAATTCCTGCCGTTTCCACGGGAGCAAAGGTCTCCCAAAGATCCGCCGCTGCCGGGTCACGCCCGTGTGTCCCTGCCCAGGCAAACAATTAGGGATAATTCCCTCTGTGCTCCTGCAGGGATTTAGTTCCTGATTTAATTCCTGCTCTTTTTTTCCCTCTCATCCAAAGTTCAGCCACTTCAGCTCCAGGAGAGGAGCTGCTCTTCTCCATGCCTGGTGCCATGGCCGGATTTATGGATTTTGGCCGCCACGTTTTTCCCCCAAAAGAAATCCAGGGATAATGTGGGTGCCCTCACTTCCACCAGCACCATGTGCAGGACACTTGTGGCAAATAATTAAAAATTTAATTGCCTGGAGCATCAGCACTAAAAAAATATCCCTCTGCTCTGGGAATTCCAGGCAGGGTTTCAGAGGAATTTTGGGATTTTTGTGCTGTTTTTAAGTTGGGTTTTGGTTTTAAACAAGAAGTCACTGAGAGACGCTCAGTGCAATTCTTATTTCTGCTTGAAAGCCTGAAACCGAGAATTTATTTTTCAGCTTTTTGTACTTAAATAACAACCTGGGAAATTGGTGCTTCCGAATTTCCCAGCCCCTCATTCCAGCATTTCCAGAGAATGACACTTGGTTAAACCATAACGTTCCAGGTTGAGCTGTCCCTTACACCCAACAAAAAGGGCATTTTCCATTTTTTTCCCCACCGATTAAGTGGGAATTACAGAGATGAGCACCGAGGGAACCCTTCCCACACTCCACTCCCTCCCTGGAGTGCTCCTGGAGCCGCTTGCATCCCACAGATTGCCGGCAGTGGGATCAAGGAATTGCTAAAATAAGGAATCCTCGACAAGGGAGGCCTTAATTGAAGCAACACTTTGTTGTTCCCGGCATCACAAAACAGACGACGGTGCCAGACCCTTTTCAGCACCATCACAGGCTGGCAGCAAACACATCTCACTTATTTGGGAGCACACAAAAAATGTGGAATTTCCCCCCACTGGAAAAGACAGAGAGGGATGAAAACCAAGCACGTTAAAAATCACCTTGTCAAAACAACTCCTGAATTCTAAAATTATTTACATAGGTTGGTAAATTTCTTTTAGAATTGTGTTTTTAACTCATTTAACTCAAACTGTATTTTTTTAATTTAATTTTTAATTTAAATTTTTAATTCTTCATTTTAAATTTTTAATTTTAATTTTTTTTTTCCTTAGCAGGAAGTGCTGGTAGAGCAGTTCCTGACAGGCAGCAGCGAGGACATGGATTTATCCTGAAGGAAAAAGCACGAACATAAAATGAGGATGAGAGGAAGCACTCTCAAGATGTGCCAGAGGAGATTTAGATGGGATATTGGGAAGGAATTCCTGGCTGGGAGGATGGGAGGGGCTGGGATGGAATTCCCAGAAAAACTGTGGATCCCTGGAGGTGTCCAAGGCCAGGTTGGACATTGGGGCTTGGAGCAGCCTGGGACAGTGGAAGCTTGGAAAGTTCTCTGGGTCTATCCTCAAAGTCCAACTGTTTCCCCACTAAGCATGGACTCAAGACAGATATTCATGGAACCATGGAAGCATTAAGGTTGGAAAAGTTCTTCCAGCCTTGTCCANCTGAGCTGCCCTGGCCCAGCCTGAGGCCGTTCCCTCTCCTCCTGTCCCTGTTCCCTGGAGCAGAGCCCGACCCCCCCGGCTGTCCCCTCCTGGCAGGAGCTGTGCAGAGCCACAAGGTCCCCCTGAGCCTCCTGTGCTCCAGGCTCAGCCCCTTCCCAGCTCCCTCAGGAATTCTCCATTCCCTTCCCAGCTCCCTCAGGAATTCTCCAGCCCCTTCCCAGCTCCCTCAGCCGCTCCTCCCATGTTTCACCCTCAGCAGCCCAGGAAAAGCCCTAAAAATACAATTTCTGAGGGTGTCCCAAAGCAGGAGGAAGTGCTGCAGGTGCTACAAAACTCCCCACACAAATTCCAGCAGCAGGGATAACATCATCCTGAGAAAAACCTGTCCTTGTTCAGCACTGCAACAGAAATTCCACAGACTATGGGATGTATCTCAGCTTAGTTTGCTGCCTGAAAAAAGCACAGTTTAATATTAAAGAGGAAATTTAAAATACAGAACCTTCCACGAATGCAAATCAAGAAGGAAATGCCACTTTGGAATGTTAAGCGAAAATAAACAGCTTTTTAAACAACAATTTGCAGTTCTGGGGAGCTAGCACAGATCTGTCCCGAGAAAAACAAGGGAAACAAATCTCTTTTCAGGGAATAAAACGATTTCTTGAATTAAAGCCGTGTTCCAATGTCTCACACCTCGTTCTCACATCCGTGTTGTCAAACACGGGGTGGAGAAGGAGCAGCTGAATGAGTGGAATGTGTTCCCTTCCTAAAGCTGGGAATTTATTACATGGATTTTGTGTTTTCCAGGCTCCATCAAAATTTATTTATGGGAATGGATCTTTTGGAATCATGGAATGGTTGGGGTGGGAATGGACCTTAAACTCATCCCATTCCACATGCAAGGACACCTCCCACTGTCCCAGGGTGCTCCAAGTATTTCCAGCCTGGTCTTGGACGCTTCCAGGGATCCAGGGGCAGCCACAGCTTCCCTGGGAATTCCATCCCAGGGGTTTACCACCCTTCCAGCCAGGAATTCCTTCCCAAAATTCCATCTCACCCTTCCTTCGACCTCTCCAACAGCTTCAGCTCCAAATGTGCTTCATCAGGGCAACCACAAAGTGCCACATCTGGCACTTAAAATGTCATTCCAAGATATTCCAACCACTGGAAAATCTGACTTGCCTTAAAAACTCCCATTTCCTTCAGGCCCTGGCACTGGGAAAAGAACTGGGGGCTCTCTCAGCCCTGAATCTTTTCCTCCTGTGGAAAAATTCTGGAGCACCGAGCTTGGAATGCTTGAGAGCCTTTTCAGGGAAATTCCAAATTTTCATAGCATAAATTGTCCCATTCCCAAATTTTGGCCAACTCAGAGGTTTTCCTTCATTTTAGTAAATCCCAGGCTGTGCTGGGCCAGGGAAGAGCTGCAGAGGAGCTGAGGGGACAGAGATCCTGAGAGGTCCTCGCTGCTTCCATGATTTCTGTGCCAACTTCCCACACAACCAACAGCAGATCGTTGGACCAACCCTCCCAGGCTGCTTGGAGGAATTCCACCAGGAATTATGGAGAGGTTTAGCCCAGTTTCCAGGGAGATGCTGCAGAAGATCCAAGCTCTCCTGGCACAGGGAATTCATAACGTCCCTCAGTCAATCCCTACCCTCTCCCAGCTCGTTGATGGATCCCAGCTCCCATGGCAATTTTTCTCCTGGATCACTGTTAGGACACTCCTTTGTGTCCAACCATTGGAAATGGAAACAATTCCATGAGATTTGTGGGGCTGAGCAATTACTGAGGCTGCTCCATCATTGGAGAATATCAATATTAATTAGGAATTGGATTGACACAGAGTCCAGCAGAAGCAGAAATCACCTCCCTATGGATCTGATTCCTGGGAATCCAAACTAACAGCTCGGTATTGATGTGAACAACCCCAGAGCGGAGTCACCCCTCAGCATTCCATGATTTATTGGGACAGGCATCAATGAGCGATCAACAAATCAATAAAAATTAATGAGGAGAATTAATAAACTCCCACCTGGCTACTCAGACACTGCCAGGTCAGCTGTTACTGTTTGTATGATTTTCCAGCCCTTTTCCAAAGGCTAAGGAAAGCCCAAGTCCTATTAACAGAGGGTAATTAGTCATTAACTTCCATTAGGGAGTCGCTCCTTCCGTGCAGAATTTGTGGGGGTGGGAAAAGGATTTCACTTTTACCAGCCAAAATCCATCAGCCAGCTCTGCACAGCCCCCAGGTTCAGCAGCAGCGATTCCACAGCTGATCCCTGCCCAGCAGCAGGAGCTTCCCAAGGGGTGGGATGGGTGGAGAGGAGCTGCCAGCTCCTCATGGATACACGGGAAAAGTTATCCACAATACCTCAGCTGTTCCGGAGAACGAGCTCGGCACGTTCATAAAGCATCAGGAGCAGGATTTGGGAATATAGAGACGGAGATAAGGGGGAAAAAAGAGTGGATTCCTTCCTTCATTCCTGATTATCATCAAAACCCTCTGGCATGGAGAATTCATGGATTTGCTGGATAGAATTTTCTCAACCTCAGCTTCCAACAAGGA
>WEZZ01031861.1:2363-24271 GCA_013400585.1 Chloropsis cyanopogon | reverse complement strand
ATGTGGGTTTAGGGACTTCCAACTAATATTGAGCATATTCACAATATATAGATATACAGAATAGAAAACAACATCCAAAGATGGATGTATTTTGGAGTAAATTTCGGAAAGACATGCAAATCTACTTATTAGACATCTGGGATGCAACAATTTCATTTTCCTTATTCTCCAGTTAAAGCACAGAATTTTCTGTGCAGAGTATCATTTGGTATACAAAGGGACTGAAAGCCTACCAATGAGGAGTGAGGAAATCACCATCCTAAGCAGGAAGAAATGTTTGTGGCAGACACTGGAGCTGCCTCTTCCTATTCTCTTGCCCACACTCCTGCCACCTGAACCACAGAAGAATCAGGGTGTGCTATTCAAGATCTTTGACAAATCTGCATCTGAGGCCTCATGAAAATACTCAGCTGCTGGCTGAGAAACCTTCTAGAGTGCAACTTCCTGTGAAATTTATTCAGGCCAAAAGATGTCTTAAAGTCTCTAACAGGACCTTATCAAATAGACTGGAGGTAGTTTGCAACCTGAAGTACATCAGTCATATACCTACATGTTTGCTGGACTGAGCCCCAGGCATACCAAGCCCATAAATGAAAGAAGAAAGATGATGGTATTAATCTTTTGAATCTTCACAAAAACAGGTTTGAGCTTTGGTCTTCCCAGAGACAACAAAAAAATTTTTTTTAAAAATCCCTATCTCCTTTTTATATAGATACATTTACTCCTGATGCTTTATTAAAAAGACCCTAGCAAAGGTATCTTTTGTAAAGAAATATGCACACAAGACCTGAGAATCTCTGGTTCAGGAAGCCAGAAGCAAGAAACTGGGACTGGTCCTGGGTTTGTCTGCAAGTGAGGTCTGCTGAGCTTGCTCTTCCCTCAACTTCTTTCCCTCCTTCACATGCTCTAGCTATGGTAGAAGCATTTCTAAGTCACTGGATCCACATATAAGGCTTTCAGCAGCTTCCCACTGAAGTTGAAATTATGAACCACATAGGTCTAACTAGGTAATTTCCCAGATTGCTCCCTAACATTTCATTGGCAGCTTTTACTTTCTCTTTGTGGTTCATAGTAGTACTTTCAAACCTACACCAACTAATAGAAGAAATACTACATTCACCTCCACTGGCAGACAGTAACACATTACGATTGCTAAAACTCACAGAGCTGTGGAGGAACAACAAGATTTTTCATCTCATCTAGACAAAGGAGCACATGAAGAGGGTAAGATGAACTCTATCTGGCATAGCCTTTCTCAGGAAGCTGCTGGTTCCAGGTTGAGGAAACCTAAGACAACCATTGCAAAACAAGAGTTTGCATTATGCTTTTCCCCTGGCAGCTGTATATTGAAGCCAAAATTCATCTGGAATGCTGAGAGGCAAACAGTGGAGATGAGTGACACACCACAGAATAACTGCATCCAGGTATCCATGAGGCTCTAATCTCAAAACTGTAGTGGGAGGGAGGAGATTGTCTTTCAACAGGGAGAAATGTGTTCCTTTAAAAGCTTTCTATTCTCCTCTCCAGCAGTCATGCCTGGCCAGTAGCTATCCAGCTTGGTGCTGAAACTGTTCTCCCAAACAGATTATTTGCAGTAAAAAAATATCACAAAATTGCCCAAAAATTTTAGAATTCTTAGAGAATTGGTAGGAAGAAGACACGGAGAAGGTTCTGGGTTTCTGAGTTTTTTGGGTGATCCTGATTCTCCTGGGATCACTGACATGCCATGAGATGGTTCTTGTGACTCTCACTGTGAATCCCTGTTCTAAACAAAAGATTTTTCCCAACAGCATAAATCACGAATCATTCCATGTGTTGGAACGTTGAACACCATCCAGTTCCAGCTCCCTGCCATGGGCTGAGACACCTTCCACTAGACAAGTCCTCAAAATCCCCTCTAACCTGGCCTTGAATACTTCCACATACAAGGGATTCACAGTTTCTCTGGGCAAAATCACACCAGGTTCTCCTATTTACACAATTCTTATGCATTCATCATAACATCTGTATTTACAACCCTTCACTTTCAGAATACTTAAATTATGTCTCCAAATTTTAGAGGAACCATTGGCTAGACATTTGGATAGAAGAAAAAAGTTTTGGATTCTGCTTGATATTCACATCTATCCCCAGGCAGCCATAAAATGAGATATGAGAGCGTCTGCAAAGCCGAGAAGAAAATAGTGCAGCATTATAAACTTAGCAGCTGCTGACCCATAACTAATTTGCAATGGCAGTATTTTTCAACCTCATTAATGAAGTAGGATCTAGAAATACAAAATACTGACCAAAAAAAAGGTTAAATACAGCAAAAGCAGCTTCCTGAGCAAATTATATAAGCCCCATTATGGATGGCCTGTCTAGAAACTTTGCAACAGACTGAAAAAGCAGAAATGAAAACTTGTGTTATGAAGCCTGGTAGATTTTCATTATTTTCTGAGTACATCCCTTCAGCAGTAACTTACTAAAAGAGCATTTTATTATAAGTTGATGGGTCATTTTGTGAAACTGTGGCACTTTAGTCAAAATAACTCACTAAAGAAACAGCATGAGTAATAGTGCCATTTACCACACAAATAAAAATGTGCAGATTTTTCCTGTAGTTACTAACCACACCACAGAGTAGCCTAAAGTTTAGTCCACATCTATATGGTATTTTCAGACATTGCTCACTATGATGCTGTTTGATAACAAGTATCTGTAAGTGTGGGATTTTTGCTTGCTCCCTTCCTTAGGATGGTGAACAGTACTGTCAGGAACCAACACTATTAACTACACAAGTTGACGTCTTTTACAATCATTACTAGCTCTGAGCAGCAAGTGTTGAAAATATTGCAGATCTGCTGAAACCCCTGAGCAGCCATTTACATGTTATGGAAGTTGCTTTGTAGAGACTGCAGGACGTGGCTATACAAGTGCTGGATTGCACTCTCATACTCAGCCCCAGCACTGCCTTTCTCTTTTTCTGCACAACTCCACAAGGTGCTTCTGTACACAGGTGCCTGTTTGGTACTGTTCCTTATATCTTCTGTCTCTGCAAGGACAGCTTCTCTGTCCTTTTGTCTCTTCACAGAAAGATTACTTTCCTTGCTGTAGTGGGCTTACCTGGTTTGGAGTTGACACCCCTCACAGCCAACCTCATAGTGCTGTGCTTTGCACTTGTGTCTAAGAGGGTGCTGGTAACACACCCACATGTTGTTATCTGCTGCTGAGAATCACCCATACAACTCGAAGGCTGTCTCTCCAAAATCCCCATGGGCCAGGAGCCTGGGAGTGGGCAAGAGGTTGGGAGGGGGTTCAGCCAGGACAGCTGACCCCAGCTGACCAAAGGGACATCTCATACTGTACAATGTAATACTCAGCAATAAAGTAGGAGAAAGGCAAAGGAGAAGTGCATTCATTATTAAGGTGTTTGTCTTCTGAAGCAGCTGCTATGTGTAGTGGGATTTCTTCTTCTCCCTGAGTGGCTGGACATCCCCTGCTGATGGAAGTAGGGACCAAATTGTTTTGCTTTGCTTCCATATGGAGTCTTTTCCTCATTCAACTATCTTGAACTCAACCTATATGGAAGAGGTTTTACAGTGACTTCTGCAAGCCAGAGAGAAGTTTGATAAGAGGATCCATGTTTACCCCTGCAAGAATTTTCTACCAAGGTAGTTGACATAGAAACCAAGAAAGAAAGAAGGATAATTAAGAGAAACCTGCAACTGTCCATTCCAATAAGTACTTTGTTTGTCCTTTCTGACCAATGAGTAAACTTACGAGTTTTTAAGAATGTATAAAAAGCATGCATGCTGTAATAAAACGGGGTTTGAAGCCTTCTGAAAATGGAGTGTGTTGCTTTGCACTGTGACTGTCTCAACTACGACAAACCTGTATTTCGTCTCATTTTCTCCCCCTATTCTGCTGAAATAGGGAGTAAGAAAACACCTGGGTGGCCATCTGGGTGCCAAAATTCTCCTTTCCTCTGTCTTTACATTGGAGTGTACAGGCCAGGAAAGCTCCTCCTATAATACCACCCAGAGATCACCAAACACTTAATCACTGGAGCTTCTCCACTTGTCATTGGGATACGTCACATATTTTACAGTTGGTAAAATTCTGTCCCTTTTGTGCTCTGGATGTTATATGTAAAGGCTGAGGAAAAGGGTAAAACAGCTGCTGTACTGATGCCAGTCTTTGTGGCAGCACTGATAAAAGCACTGCTTTTCAAAGCAGTGCTGAAGACTCATTGCTTTGTCCTCCACACTGCATAGATTTGGAGATCATCCCAAGACATGGCCTAACTTGGCTTTTCTTTCCAACCCATTTTAACCCTGTTAGTGACAGGCAGACAGGTTAGTATCTTGTGTATTTTTATGGCAGTCCTCAGGTAGTACATGCTACCAAGAAATGAGGAACTTGTTCAAACAATTTACCAAACAGACCAGATATGTGTATCTACTCATTTACTTTGTCATAGACTCTGGAAGTTTCAATGGCTGAATACAGATTGCTTGGAGAAAGCTTCTGCACCTTGCCTCAACATTCATGCTAGATTTAGGCCAGGAGTTTAACTATTGTTTATGAATAACAGGCCTTACTATCTCAGTGTATTTTTTTTTTAAACCATCCGACTCTGGAAAACTTCCCCTACAGAATATTGTTAGATTATCAAATTTGTTCTGCTTTTACCCCTTACTCGATGATTCTTGATAAAATAACATCTGATGAACATAATCATGCCCCTTTTAAAGAAAAAATAGCTAACTGTGGTATCACCAGTCTGACCTTGTGAAACAGTACAGACAGGTGTCTCAGCAGGAAGAAGGCTGGGATGCAAAATTAAAAGAGGAAGTTGCAATGGTTCTTCCCTGTAGAGGATCTGCAATTTGAAAGGAAACATTTGCCACTATGCCAAAATTCCCTGACACAAATGTGTCACTTAGAGAACACAGAGGCTGGAAACAGCAAAAGGGCTGCACAAAACAAAC
This sequence comes from Chloropsis cyanopogon, assembly GCA_013400585.1. Classification (NCBI taxonomy): domain Eukaryota; kingdom Metazoa; phylum Chordata; class Aves; order Passeriformes; family Irenidae; genus Chloropsis; species Chloropsis cyanopogon. The sequence goes on along the minus strand of WEZZ01031861.1, from coordinate 19,298 downwards.
GACAAAATCTTGTTCTTCCTGTACAAGAAGTCATCTGCCACTGGGTATTTAGAAGAAAATGTTGTAGTGTCTCCATAAAGTCCTACTACATTATCATGTATAAGGAATTTACTTGCAGAAGTGCCCTTCGCTTGCTGATCTATTGTGCTCTTGATGGGTATCAGGGTCAAACTTCCTCAAAGGGGAGCCAGAGGAACACTTGGTTTTTCCATGGAACTAAGATCTCCTCCTTTGTTTGATGGTGCTTAGGGACCATTGCATCTTCAGTGCTTTTACAGTGTTAGGAACATACTAATCTTTACTAGTGCTGCTTTAGATGAACATTTAAGTTCTTGCCAGCTTCCCAAAGAAAGCAAATTATCAGGGACCACAAAAACTCTGCTCTTCTCAAGGTGGCTAATGTGAGTGTACAACTATGCAGTTCCAAGTGCACCATTTGCATCTCTCTGGTGAAAGACACTTTTCAAGAAGTACATCTTCCCCTGCATGAACACGGAATTCCTGAGCGAAAGAACCATAGAAAAGAAAAAAATCCTTGGTAAACTTGTTCAATTGTGAGAAAAGTTCATCCAAAAGAAGATAAATGCCTGCATTCCCATCACAATATGTAGGAGTGTTGCTTTTGCAGAAAGTACCTAGGGCTCTTTGTATATCCTGGGCAAAGCACAGCAGTTTGCTTTTTTTGTTGTTGTTTCTTTCACTTCCTTCTTCATCATGGCCTTCCCCTCTCCCTCCATCTCCCACAGGGGTATTTTTGTTCCCTGAGCTCTATTCAGTTGTCACCTTTATTTCCAATGTCCTTATTTTGTTTCTTCTCCTTTCTTCCTGAACAATCCAATTTGTCTTTATTTTTTAATGTTTTGCTTCCAGAAACACCTAGAGATTCTACTAAAAGGCACTCATACCTCCAACCTATTTGTACAAAGGAAAAAACATCACTAGCAAGTCTCTGTTGAAATTAGTAAAGCTTCCCTAGGGGCAAAAGGAGATGGGGGTAGGGAATCACCTTTTTGGAAGAAAATTCTCAGTAATTACTAACAGAGTTTAACGGGCAATATTATAATTTAATAGTTACAGCAGATAGCTATTAAAATATATTATCATATATTAAAACATCTTATTAGGAAGTGTGATTTACTAACCAAAAAAAAAGCAGATCACTGTGGATGAACCATGAAGTTCAAGCAGCAAGATTTTGTTGCTCTGCTGCTGCTGTCAGCCGTGGATAAAAGGGGCATTAGCTGAAAAATGGACCCCACGCAGCATCTTTCAAACTGTCACCTTCATGCCACCAGAAGACCTTGCTTCCCTGTAATGTTTTTCCCATTAGTTTGTTTAAAAACACCCCTACTATTAGTAAGCCACACTCTGGAAAGAATGAATTTCAGAGGCAAGTGAAGGTCTGTGCACTTACTGCTCAGAAATTCCTATTCCTCTAACTTTGAAAACAGACTCATCAAGTTTAGCAGAATTGCTACTGTGCTTAAAATATCTGTACATGTGTTTATAGATCTAAACTGTGTAGTGCTTTCAAGATAATCAAAATTGATGTACAGCACATCTTTTCTGCATTTATGTAACATTCTGACTTCCCAGGAAAACTGCTAAATGAAATGACAAAGCCCAAACTCCAACAGGAACAAATTCACCACTAAAAAGTTATAAAAATGATAAAAATAAAACAGTTCAATCGAGGGTATATGAAGAAGAGAACACATAAAAATAATTGAGGAAAGAATTGCCCTGGAAACAAAGCTATTTCAATTACAGTGTATTTTGATCCCTTTATGATGAACATACATTGTAAATTTAATAAAATATCTTGTACAGGAAGTTGTATCAAAGCCTTTTTACCAAGTGACCAAACTCATGTTTATCACACAGCACAGCTTTTGTTACAAGAAAATCTTCTTTAAAATTTTAATATTCTAATTGCAGTTAGAGAATCTTTTGAAATATAAATTGAGTATCAAGTAGTCTTCTACTGAAACAACACAAACTTATGTAAGTATACCCTGTACACAAACATGAAAGCCTACTTCAAGGTCCAGTTCGTATTTATTTTCTAGTATTCAGAAATGTTCATTCTGGGTCGAATCCAAGATGGCAAGAGCTGTCAACTGAAATGTTTTAACTAAGTCTGTGGCACTTTAAATTAGATCCTGTGCCTCCTGGTGCAAGGTCAGATTCACACCTCTACACTTGGACATCTCACTTGTAAAAAGTGGCCAGTGATAGCTTTTCCATTATTACCTGGCAGAATTTCATCTGCTCCACCCAAATGCAGACCAGACCACAGCAATCCATCCCACTGTCACTTCCATAATATCTTCTACTTATGGCTAACAATGGAAGTTACAGCTTGTAAATCACGCAGCCATATGTCCCCAAATTTGAGCTAGTGGATAAGGAGAAAAAATATATGTATTATATAATTTATATATATATATATAAATATATAAAAACCACCTTTGTGCTTCATCCTGAAAAATTCTTCTGTAACAAGTAGAGAATTTGGATCTAACTGTCCAATAAGAAACTGTCTCCACACATCACTAAACCCAGGACTGATGACACTGATATAACAGCTTAAAATACCTAACCTCAAGCTGTTGAGCTGGGGCACTGCTACTGAAGACAGACAGAAAGTCTTGCAAAATTTCCCTCTTTAAGAAGCAACACAAGGTACTTATTTGCCAAAACAGAAGCCACAATCTCCTAAGTGGAAAGTTCACTTCTTTCTCCAACTAATCTCTCAGTGAAGAAGCATGGTTGGTGTGTGATGGCTTCTTCACAGGGAGCAGGGACCACGGCCCTGAAGGAGAGCTTGTGCACATACTGTCTAGGCTAACGTGCCAAAGACATAGGTACCAACAATCTTCACTTTCTATGGATGCACATAAGGATCTATCTGAACTCCAGCCATAAATCTCAAGTAAAGCCAAACTTTTCTGAATAAAGCCCCTTGAATCCAAGCCAACAGAGAAAAGAAATCCAGAGCTTTTAACCACAGACATAAATGTGTTCATGCCAGCCAGCCCAAATCAGTAACTGGCAGTCAACGGCTTGCAACAGCTGACATTTCTTCCTCTCTCTCAAGTGGCTTGTAAAGATATACTCCAGGGTAAGCCACTGCAACAAGCCTGAAGGCAGCAAACAGAAATACACACGGTAGGTGCCGCACTGTGGGAAGACCCACCTTCACAAGAAACACTTGTAATCACAAAGAAGATGGAAATGTGCATTTGTGAGCGGTTGTGGTGGTTTAAAACCAGATGGAAATTAAACTCCAGATAAGCCTTTCCCTTTCTCTCAGCCCCACTCCAGTGAGAGAGGCACAAAGACAGAGACTATGAGTTGAGATAACAAGTTACTGAAAGCAAACAGCAATGGAGCAAGGAACACAGTGACAGCAGGAATATTAATAACAAAAGTATACAAAAGAGGAGGTTCTTTACAGAGAAAAGGTGATCACCACACCTCAGCCCAGCTCTGTGTGGACTGGGACAAACACAAGATGGTGGATGCTCTCCGTAGCAAGCGCTCCCCTTCCCCAAGCTTGAGCCAATGAGAAACAACGAGGGACAAAACCTTAAAAAGCTGGATCATCCACACTGCACCATGCATCCTGCTTTTGGACTGCTCCATTCCTCTGCTTTGACTACACACAGCGTTGTCCTCTTCCAGACTGCTCCACTGGGTTGACTCCATGGCGTGCCACTCACTCCAGAACACTCCACTCGGCTGCGCTGGACTTGGCTGGGGCTTTCTTTGGGCTCAGCTCCTTTCGACTGGTTCGCCGCTGCTTTGTCCCCCCACCTGCTTCCAGCACCGGTGCCACGGCGCTGGCGTTTTGCCGAGCTCAGCTGTGTTCAGTGCTTGAAGCTGCATTCTTCCTGAGGGATGGGAATGGACGGGCGGCAGCAGGAGAGGGACAGAGTCCACAGCACTGACCCCAGGAAGGAATGGAACAAAATAGTGCACTTGTGCTCTACACTCCTTTTTCTCCTGAAACCAGGCCCCCAGTGATGATGTGCATACTACAGAACAGCAACTGCTCCCCTTGTGAACAAACACCAGTGTCCATGAGCGCTCCAAAGAGCACCCACAAAATAAACACCCTCGAGGTGCAAAGCAGAGGGACACGGTGAGGTGAAGCAGAAAGAAACTCCCTCTCCCTTTGCCAAGCCCTCTACTCGTTTTAACAAATGAGCCATTAGCATCTCCAAATTATCTGGCCCAAGCTACAGCCAGCTCCCTTTTATCCAAGCCCAGGCTCCAGCCAAACATTAGGAAATTAGCAGCTGGGTCCAGCACAAGGGCAGCGGGCCTGCATATCATCAGCACCATGACATCCCAATGAGTCCCAAGCTGCACTCTCCTTCACCACTTTTGTCTATCTATTAACTGCATGTGGCCATGGAAAGGAGCCTACTTACCTGAACTATTCACTACAAAGCCTGAAGGCAAATTATTACCCACTGGGATTTCTCTGAAGGAACAGGGGAGCAGAAAGAAATAAAAGATTCTAGGTACCCTTACAAGAATTTTACAAGGACATTTAAAGAGAACTCTGCATTAGCCCTTGAATGAGTGTGAACATTAACCTAGTCTTTTCTAAGAGAAGTCCACAGAAAAGGCAAGAATGGTCTCCATGGTTACACTACGCACAGGTGTGAACTTAGCTATCAGAGAATAAAGAAACAAAACTTCCCAAATACTGAAAAAACTCTCACTATCACTTCAGAATCTCTTTGTCCCAGTAAGTATAGACAGAGCAATTAACTCTAATAGTACATTAATTTTCCCATTATCTAAATGATGGCAATAACCAAGGCATATAATAAACTATTCTTCCAAAGACTAAAAAACTGAATATTATAGTAGATGGTTTTGTTCTTCTTAAGCTCACTTTGGCAGGCTCTTAGTTAGACATCCTCATAGGTGTTAAATGTGGTGACTTCTTATATTTCAGGAGAGTAATAGAAAAAAATGGGCATATTCCTAAACAGTGCAGTATTCCGAATGAAAACCTCAGATTTTCTAACTTACAAGTCAACATTACTTAGCTGTAAAGTGGTATACCTTTTATGACACTGCAGAGTATATAAGACCCAGGGCAAAAGAAGTCCTCACATTAAAAACAATCAGATTAGCATAATAAGAGGAGAAAGCAAAGCTGCAGGAACATTTGGGGAGCTTTTAATTTTTTTTTTTCCTTTAAAGCATTTCAATTCCTCCAGCCAAAGTAAACATATTACAGATTAGTTCTCAAAAGTGCTCTCAGCCAAGAAGTCAGTTACTGTAATTTGAAGAATGATGCTGGGAGCTAAGCTACACTCTAAAAGCTTCCATGGCATATAATAGATGTGGAGGGCTCAGAACACAGACTGCATGTAAGTACATGTTAAAGTTTTCTGACCTAATAAAGACATTCAAAAGACAGTGAGCTAGCTAGAACACCACTAATGCACAGTCCTTTTACTCTCATTGTGGAATTAGGAAAGCATGATGCTAGTTTTCACACACACCATTCCTGTAATAGAAAAGGCCCTCCACAAAACACAGCCCCCTTGACTGCAATCAGCTCCCCTTGTTGCTGAAACAACATGGAAATGCAGCTTGTCAGCATCCAGGGATACTCACCACAGCCAGGCAGCATTCTGCCATCTGTGAATGATTGAAAAATTAAAAGCCCCAGACACTGAAAAAGAATATCTTAACAAAACGATTTATGGGAGGGGAAAACTGGAAAAAGCTCTCTCAAAATTCAGACAGAGAGTCTGAACCTGGGAACACAAGCTGCTTGGAATCTGTCTCAGGGACACAGGGCCCTACAAATATTACTAACTCGCATTACACGACTTCCACTTTCCATATGTGATATTACTTAGGATGAATAGCCAAATAGGCAAGCAGCATGGAAGGTATGTGCTCTGATCACACACCTATGGCTCAGGAAACTTCACGGATTAAAGCAATGCCTATTCTGTGTTTTATGCAGTGATTATAAGAATTAATTGTTAATCATATATGAGAACTGCCAGTGCATTTATAGTTAGTGAATAATGTTCCTCAATAAAATATTAGTACTTAAACGATAGAAAGTGTAATTTGCTTAACTTATAATAAAGTTGCTAATGAGCTTCTTTTAAAAAATCCAACTCAACACAATATTAAATATATGAATAATACTTATTACAGTCACATCTAAATTCTTAACTGTACACCCAGAAAAGGAACCCCTTTTTACTTCATATATTCCCCTCAGAAGTGTACCTTTGAGTGCACTCAAAAGCTAAGCGACTTCTTTGGATTGAAAGGTATCAGAAACATGTCTTTACTTATTCTTCCTCAAAATGAATCATCATGTCTTCCCATGGAGATAAGCAGACCTAAAGCACATTAACATAATCATACCATTCTTCAGCCCTCAAAGGCATACTCCGAAGTTTTCTAGCAAGTTTATAGGGAAGCTGTTACTTCACTGATCAGGTCTCAGTTGTCTTTGGTGCTCTGTATCCTCAGAGATGATCAGAATGCATGAATTAGATGTTGCAACTACGTCTCCTTTCTTGCTTCTACTTGTGCTTGATGGTCAGCATTTGCTCTCCATTTCCACCTATTCCTGTGTCAGCACAGCTGAAGGTCAATCATGAGCTATCTCAGTTGTATAGGTACTCCATGTTTTTCTAAATCATTCCACAACAGTATATAGCTGGTGAAGAGATGCTACAGAAAAGCTGTTTTCCACCACTTCCACAGGATTAGAGATTCCACCTACATGCTGTTCCCAGCTGAAGGACCTGAACTGAGTATGCAACCATCTTAGACTCTTTGTCTGGGCAATGCAGAGAAACAGATATCTTTAGAAGACGTCAGCCATGCTAAGACCAAAGTCTACACCTACAGACACAGAGCTATAAAGGTATCTGCCTCTCTTCACACAAAGGAAAGTTGGGTGATGTATGTTTCTAGAATAGATGGCCCTGTTAAACACTTGTTTTTAAAGTTACCTGGGATGAATTCAGGCTACCTTTTCTCAAGATGAAAACTAACTCCTCATTTTCTCAGCAACATCAAAGACATCAAGAGTATCTAGGACACATAACAGTTTTGGTTGTAGTTTACTAGGCATCTTAAGAGACTGATGCATATGACAGTTAAAAAAAACCAAAACAACTGAGAAAAACAAGAAGGCTGTGATGACATCCTCACACACAGAGGTTCTCAATAAATACACTGCCTCTCTTGCTACCTCTCCTAGTTCCAAGAAATGACAGTCTAGATTTTCATGCCCGGTTGGCTGTGCTGTATGCTGCAGACATACAAGCAGATGATTGATGGGGTTTGCATTGTGGAAGCCCTGGCTGCTGGCAAATGTACCACAGAGTCTGTGGCTAGCAGAGTCTGTAAAACCATTTCTTTCAGATTTATATTTAGTGTCTGACAAATGCAGCTCTACTTCTGACTGCTTTTTCATTGCAATAGCTTTGGTTAACAGAAAGTATTTATGCTAATTCTTGGTGAAGCAGGTATTCAGAACTAGGCAATGTTTGGGAGGGATTCCATTGAAAGCTTTCATGGAGCATGAAGGAGTGCTGGGAGTTTTTCAAGAACACTCTCCTGGAAGCAGAAAGAGTCCATCCCCTTTAAAGGTAAGGGAAGCAGATGGAGCAAGAGATCCCTTTGGCTTAACTGTGACATTCTGAGCCTGCTCAAAACCAAGAGAACAATAGCAGAGATGGACAAGTGGGCAAATACCAGTTGAGAACTACTAGGCCAGTGTCAGGAATCTACTGTGGTTGCAGAAATGGTGTCAAAGATGCAAACAGAAAAACAGCAGCTCAACTCAAATGGAAATAGGCCCAAGATGCAAAAAACTACAAAAAAGAGTTCTCCAGATATATGAATAAAAGACAGGTACAAAACAAAAATATTGACCTGCTGTTAAACAGGACAGATTAATTAGTCACTAACAATGGTGACAAGGCATAGGTCCTCAACTCTTTCTTCACCTCTGTCATCACCAACAGTGTTGGACTCCACGCCTTGGAAACACAAAGCCAGGTTAATGCAAGCTCAGAGGCATTGTCAGCGATGGAAGAGTTGGTTTGTAAACACAGGCTTGATCCAACAAATCCATGGGCCCTGACAATATTCTTCTGAGGGTGTTAAGAGAGCTGGCTGATGTCACTGGGAGGCTCTTCTACATAATTTTTGAGAAATCATGCAGATAGAGAGACATCCCAGAAGACTGGAAGAAGGCTAATGTAATCTTTGAGAAGGACTTAAAGGAGTATCCAGAAAATTAAAGGCTCATCAGTAGTGTTTCATTCCCTTGGAAAGTTATGGAACAAATCTTCCTGGGGGGTATCACAAGTCAGATGAAGCACATAATTGGGAAAGGTCAGCATGGACTCACAAAGGGCAGTACACGTCTGACAAACCTAAACACATTCTCTGACAAAGCAATCTACTCAGTTGATATGGGTTAAGAAATGGATATTGTCCACCTGGATTCCTCCAAGACTATCAAGACAGTTTCCCATGGCTTCCTCCTTGAGAAACTGATGCATTGAGGTCATGTGGTGGGTGGGAAACTGGCTGACCACCATAGCTCAGAGGGTTATGGTAGAGAGCTGGCAACCTTTACAAGCTGGCAACCTCTGGGGTCTTCCAAGGACCAATAATTGGCCTAATGTTGTTTAATGTCCTCATAAGTCATCTGATGATGGGATCAAGTGCATCTGGATGAAATTTGCCAAAGATATCAAACTGACCAGGGAAGTTGGCACTTTGCAAGGGAGAGCCATTCCACAGGAAGACCTGGATAGGCTGTAAGAATAGGCTAACAAGAACCTTATCAAGTTCACCAAAGACAAATGTAAAAACTTGCACCGGTGGAAGTACAATCCAGCAGTGCAGCACAGGCTGGGATCTCCCCAGCTCGGGAGCAGCTCCTGTGGAAAGGGAGCTGGGGGTTCTGGCGGACAATCAGCTCAACAGAAGTTCTTTTGCAGCTGCTGTGGCAAAAGAAGCCAACAGGATGCATCATCAAGGGCATCCCCAGCAGAGATAAAGAAGGCATTGTCCCAACTTACTCGGCACTTGTCAGGCCACACCTGGAATACTGTGCTCAGTTTTGGTCCTCACTAAGCCAAATAGATGTGGACTGGATGGAGAGGGTCCAGAGATCGGCCACAAAGGTGATGAAAGGACTGGGAGGCCTGGCACAAGAAGAAAGGCAGTTCTCTCAGACTTTCTGGAGGCTTTGTTCAGCTTTGAGGAAAGAAGGCTTAGGAGAGACCTTTTCACCATGCTCCAGTATTTAAAGGGTGGCTACAGAGGTGATGGAGAAACCTTTTACAATGAGTCACATTGAAAAGACAAGTAATCATGAGTTACTCCTGGGGAGATTACAATATGACAGAAGAAGAAGGTTTTTCACAACAAAAACAACCATACACAGGAATAACTTCTTCAGTGAAGTGGTTGATTTCCCAACATTAGACACTTCTAAGATTTGGCTGGACAGGGTGCTGGGCCATCTTGTTTAGAATGTGCTTTTGCCATAAAAGGTTGGTCAGATCAGATGATCCTCATGTTCCTCTGCTATTCTATGATTAATAAGAGCACAGATTCCCAGTCTATATAATTCAAAACACAATTGCCAGTAAAATTCTGTATTTTTTTTCTAAGGGAATTGATCTGACTTAGATAGTATATTTTAACGCATTTTCAAAAAGTTTGGATAGCTTCCCAGATGACTCTATCCAGGTCCCAACACATCCAGCCAGGGTGTCCCTAAGCAGCCTACACTAGGCAGCCCCTGCTCTCTACCTGAACCATGTGTCACATGCATTTTGGCCCTCCCATCCTTTTTTTTTGTCACAGCCCTCCCATCCTTTATTTCTTCAAAGAAACATGATCTGAAAATGCAAAGATACCAAAAACAACATGCTAGATAAATCACACTCTCTCCCAACTATGTTCTTATAGACATACAGAATTTATAGGTCAGAGCTAACACAGTCAGTTTTACCTTACTTAGACTTGTATTTCTCTGCTTCCCTTTCCTAAAGGACACTGAAACAAGACACCTAACAGGAATATGGGATCATTTTTTCCCCCCATATGACTCTACTGAATCACATCATGTTGCCCTATCACCCATATGGGACATTTCCTTCCTTCTAGGACAGACAGTCATGCAAAGCTAACTGCTTTCCTGAAGAAGTCAGCCTAGCTTCCTGGAGTTCAGCAAGTTCCCCAGGGTCTTATTTATAAACTTACTTTGTTCTGCCTCTGGAAAAATAATGAATGTTCCCACTGCTCTCCCTGCAGAGTAATTTGGCTGAACACTTCTCCTAAGACTCCAGCCCCAGTAGTTCCCACTTCGATGGGCACCATCAAGGCTAATGGTCATCTATCACTCCTGCTCCAGGCTCCAACCACATACTGCTTGAGGCATCCCATGATAAAGCAACTGAAGCAGAATTCATAAACAGAATGCTGAGATTACATAAGCACAACAGTTTCCAAACCAACTCGCTGAAGGAGTTTCTGAAAAAAATCAAGCTTTTTTCAGAAAAAAACTTCCCTGCACTGAGGCAAATAATCCTCCGTGATATTTATATGACATAAAAGCTTGTGCAGCCAAACAAATGAGATTAGAAATCAAACCTTAGTCAGAATGATACTCTTATCACAATACAGCAGCATTCTCAAGAAACAAACTATACATTTTCGTCCCCTTGGATGTGTTTTTCTAAGAGCTTGAAAAAGGAACACCAACATTTTTGATGTAGAGAACATTGAAGATTCAGTCAAAACACTTAAAAATTGACAACAAAATTTTTAAATAGAATGAAGAAAAATAAGTACTATACTGCACACAGAGGAAAATAGTTGGACTACAAAGTTGTTATGAATTCTACTGAGCTTTCTTTGGCTTTCACCAAGAGAAAGGACCTCTTTTCCTTAACCAAAACAAGGGGTGTAGAGAAGCAGAAATAAAGGCTTTGAGGCAGGAATTAATGAGCTGAAGTCAGGAAAAGGATCAGGAAAAGGACTTACCCTCTTCTTTCCTTCCTTCCTTCACTTTTAAGAATTGAAAATGCTTATGTGTAAATCGGGTGTTTTTTTATCATGTACTCTTGTTGTCACTTTAAGTCCCCGAGACACAAATCCACGGAAGATGAATAATCAAAGATATATTTGAACATAGTCTCACCAAAATGATGAACAGCAATTAACAATGACCTTTACAGAGAGAAGGATCATAACAAACAACCAGTGGGATAATTCTCCCATTTGTATCATTTAAGAGAATGACACCACATAGAGCCCACGGAAGTGAAGTTCCACCATACATCTCTTTTCCATGACTGTAATGACAATCCAGAGGAGTGTGTTGATCCTGTGAATGCTCTTATCCTGATCTTCTTATCTCTGAAATGGAAGCTCAAACATAGGAAAAGGAAGAACATCTTCCAACACTAACTCTAATGCTACCATAATTTTAACTTTAAAAAGATAAAAATCTGTGGCATAGACAGAAAGACAATAAACGAGGTTTCACAAACCAAACAGCAAAACTAAAGAGAGTTTTGCTATTTACTATCCCCAGAAATAGGGAAAATGCAGGGAAAATGCTATCTATTCTAAAACCTGGGACTGTATTCTAACTTAAACACACAAATGATATGAAATGTTATCACACAAAATTAAGTACAACCTATCTTGAAAACTGTAAATCTGTTCTGGTTAGATGTGTAAAATGAACATTTTGGAACCTTTTATTTGGGAATATTTGGTGTAACCTGACTAGTGTGTAACCTGACTGTCTGACAGTTCTCAAAGATGAATCATTTCTGCAACCACAGCAGACGTATGCTCTGCCAGAGGCACAGGTTTGGCTTAAAGCAGCTTCACAGCTATTCAGAATTTGATCCCTCTTTGCAAAGAACAGTCTGATTGGCCTGAATCAGATTCTGGTTCACCTATAGCAGAGAAGTTCTTGCTACATCTTTTCTCATTATCCCAGATCCTGACCTAGTTTTTCTTGTTTCAAAACAGAACCAAAGCATGCTTAATGCTCTCTAAAATAGAAATTCTCATCAGTTAATCTATTTCAGGTCCCCTTGCACTTCCCTTGGGTCAGGCTCTAGCTTAGACAGGTTAAGTATATCATGTAGTATTTTGTTAATGAATACTAATGTTTGTTAGGGGCACCAACACAAGATTACAAATAGATTTATAAAAGAACTACTCCAGATACAGCAAAAGGCTTGATGGCACCCACTGTACAAAAACAAATAAAGTTGGAGTCAAAGTCGCTGCTTTGCCAGAAAATTACAGATGAAACTAAATCTTGTGCCTGAAGAACAGAGGGAAGTGCTTACACATGCACACACAAAGCCTGCCTTTTCTTTTCCTCCCACCTGAGCCTCCATTGCTGCTAAGTGCCTGAGCAGCATTTGTAAGGATAATCCCTAATAATCTCAGAATTGGTAAGGCAACACACATGCCTTTGCACAGGAAGGCCAGAGACCAAGCAATAAGCTTTCATAATTTCTCTTTTCAAATATAAATAGAGGCAGATATGATGACAAATACATGTTTCAGAAAGCTTGAATGTGATGTTATTTCAGAACAGTATGAGATATCAAACAATTCCCTTTCCACCTCAGATTACATAAAAATACCAGTACTCAATTTCCCACATAAGTGGCCTGTTTCATTTTTAAAAGCTTGATTTTTTTTTTTTTTTCTTTGAGTGGTTTTGTTTATTTTTTATCTTAACTGTTTCCTGCTAGTGTTCTGTTTATGCTAGAATACACTGGGGGTCTTTTGGCCTTGAAGGAATGGTGCAAAGATTATCTCTCTGAACAATCCCTGTCAGGGAACGGAAGCAAAGGAGGGTAAATTGTACCAAGGGGAAGTGGAAAGGGGACTTTAGAATGCATTGGACACAGAGCTGGCAATCGAAAGACATAGGGCAAAATCCACAGCACTGCATTGATTAATTTTCTTTTTTGACTCCTTGTTTATGCACTAATATAGCAGCAACAACCCCCAACACATACCATGAGACAAGGACATATTAAAATCATTTCTGACTGGGGGAAACAAGATAAATGTTCTTACTGAGCCAAGTCAAGTAAGACTTTTTTTCTCTTCTTTTTTTTCTTTCTTTTTCAAAAGGAATGCACTGAAAAGCCTTTCTGGTCACACTGCATAACAATAAGGCTTTCATTAGCAATTCTCATAAAGCGCTTCCAGAGATGGCAAATTCATAGCCCACTTTGATATGGGCATCCCCTGTGTGGGTGTACCTGTGTGACAACTACAGACCCTGCTCACTTCAGGATCCTGTCACCACAGACCCAAACCAAAACTCACATGGGTGCTTTAAAATTTGAACCGTCTCTTCTTCGCTATCACATGATGACACACTGCAACAGGCTGGCCACAGAAACTGTGGATGCCCCATCCATGGAAGTGTTCAAGACAAGGCTGGATGGGGCTCTTAGTAACCTGGTCTAGAGACCGGCATCCAGGGGGATTGGAACTAGACGATTTTTAAGGTCCCTTCCAACCCAAACCATTCTATGATTCCATGATTTTTAGGAGCAAGTGTTTTATGTGCAATAACATTTTGAAAATTTGTTTCACCCAGTTAAATTTTTAGAGTTGGGGGCCTTATATTCATCTCACAGAGATTTACAAATCATGTTCTATTACCTTCTGATAGGCAAATTAAAAAATGCCCAGCCATCTCCCCCAAGAAGATGCATTTAAAAATTTCCAAAATCACATAGGTGATATATGGGAACTGATGATAAGGTAGAAAGCAAGTTTCCATGCCAAAACTACAATTTCTACTACTGGGCAAAGCAAAGCAAGAAAATGCTTGTATAAATCTTCCTACTATGCTCATCACTCTGCTTCATTTACATGCATCCTGGTCTTAACATTATTGAGATTTAGAATTAATGACCCACTGAGATTTATAGGGCCAATTACACCTCTCAGCATTACGACTTTGGGGGCCTCCACAGCCTTGAACAGACATTAAGAAGGTCACTCAGAAAACACGCACTAAGTTCAACAGACTTTGGATGAGGCCCTTTGCCTAATTAAAAAAGAAAAAAGCATTCTAAATGCTTTTAGAGGAGATGCTTTGAAAAAAAACCATATTAACCAGTATTTTTGTAAAAGTCACTGTGCATTTTTTTTGTGTGAACTGTTCAAAAACATTTGCTAGTTAAGTCTAGTTGGGATTTTTCCCCATCTCTTCCAAAAACATAGAAATACAACTGGACCTAGCACTGGTCATTATGCAGCAGAAAATGACAGAATACTTAAGGAATATTAATGCAAGTGTGACAAGCTGACTATAGAGTGATGTCTAGAGGGATGGCTCAGTGTTCATGGAACTGTGAGGAACTTGGCAATGTTCCCTAGGAAGCAAGAAGTCCTTATATTAATATTGCCCAGTTGCAGCAACTGAGGCAACTGAAACCATCTCTGCTTGGAGACATAACTGTGCACAGGTTGCTCAACTTAGACAATTCCATGTGTTCTGGTGTTTCTTTTCCCCTCTTTCACAGGCATGGCTTTCTTTGAGCAGCTCTCAGCACTGAGTGATGCAAGTCACCAAGCAGTTACCACATGTGCTGCACAACAGAAGAAAGTTTTGAAATGAAGGAACAGCATAGCTTTTTGTAACAAATAGACTGATAGATTAACAGATATTATTGAAGAAATTCAGAACTTTTCTTTATTTAGGGATTTTTAATGAAGGGAGAAAAATGAGTAAGTAAATAGCTAGTCAGGCTTCTGCCTGGCATGAATGAAGTCATTCAAGTACACACAATTTATAACAGAAACACCAACAACCACCTTTAACTACAGCATCACTGCCAAGTGGCACCATAATTAGGCTAGAAATGCTGTTCTTTGAGTCATGAATAGGATGTGCTCGGCCTTGTTTTCTGTATAGGATCGTGCCATCCAAGCACAGGCAGCAGCATTTATTGAGAAATTCCCTGAAAGATAACAACAGATTATAAAAGGGGTTCATGTAAATTCGGTTAAGAACAACTTCAGACATTATTTTCAATTACTGAGATAAAATCATGGCTTCTCTCTGAAAGAAAAAGGGAAAGGTTTGTTTCCTATACACTGCACAGAGCCTATGAAAGCTTTAAGTATAGTCTATTTTCACAAACAGTACCAGCTGCCTACTAATATTCCTTAACTCTGCTTTTCCCTCCCTCAAGTCATTTTTCCTATTATTTTCAACATTTTGTTTGGTCGATTGATTAATAAAAAACAGCTTTCCTGCTCTAGATAACAGGTCACAGAATTCCCCTTACATTGAATAGGTTTACCTGCTCTCAAGAATGCAAACTGATAGTTTTATTTTCTTTCACCAAATCTGCAGGGCTCTGGCCAAGCACTGACTTTTTCTGCACTGAACTCCTCAGTGATTTCAGAGAGAATGAGGATGACAGCAGGACACGTGCAGAAAGTTCCAGTCCTTCTAAGTTTGCACAAGGATCTGCAGTTAATTAACCAGAAAGCCTCTGTTAACATACATTAAAAAGAAGAACAAAAAGCTTTACCAGCTCATCTTGAAAGGCTGCAGATNCTCATCTTGAAAGGCTGCAGATCTGGGGAAAAAAAGGGACCATCTTCAGGTCCTCTACATTCACTACCAAA
Source organism: Chloropsis cyanopogon (assembly GCA_013400585.1). Lineage (NCBI taxonomy): Eukaryota > Metazoa > Chordata > Aves > Passeriformes > Irenidae > Chloropsis > Chloropsis cyanopogon. Next base: position 3,566 of record WEZZ01031861.1, on the reverse strand, counting down.
CAGGTTAGCATCCCTCTTGAATAAGCTACACATGCATCCCCATCTGATGTGAGGGAATACATCTACGCTGTCTACTTTAGGCATGTAACTCTGCTAAGACTGAACCTTGTAATTGCAGGGCTCCTGTACACTGAGCAGATCCTCACGACACCGGAGGCGGGCAGTTCAGAGCCCAAGGGGTTGCACTACACATACTGCATAATCTGCTAATTCTTGCAGTTATGTTACATGCCCAGAGTGAGTCTGTGTGCTCCCTCCACACACTTCAGCACAGCACCACGCTTCATGCACACTGTACACACAAACGGAGCCCCTTTGCTATTTCAGCCTTGCTGCCTCATTTCACTACCTGCACCTCCCTGAGCAAGAAAAAAATAAATCTACATATGCATTACGCCTCTTTGGGCAACAGAAGACCTCAGGAGTTCATGAGCAGAATGCACACAGAAATAAATAAGGAAATTATATTCATTTTCTTCGGCACAGAAACTTGGAGACATGTCATGGAGATTTATTAGCCCTCTTAAGACAACTACTCAAGATACTGATGGAGTTGACAGTGCAATCTTGTCACTCTCCTGTCAGACCACTGTTGGACTCATGCACAACAGAACTGCAGTTCCAGAGCAGTCTAGCCCTTCTAATACATCCCATTCCTCTCCCAAGGTAGACTTTATTAGTCTAGGAAATAAAATAATCTATATTCCAAACAGTAAAACAGGAAAGCACGTATAGCAGAACATTTAAGGCCTTACTAGACCGAGGAGAAAAGCTCATCTTTGTTGAGAAAGTACTGACATCTGTATCCCTTTAAAGACAAAACCAGACATTTCCTCATCACAAACCCTCACAAAATGATTGGCTGATCACCTGCTGTCTTGCTGTACATGAAGTTAATTTTCCAGCAAGATTTGTTCGCTTAGATTGCCCAAATGAAAGTCTCTCTTAAAATAAAAAAAAATAGTCTGTTGCAAATAACTCCCTAATCTGCCATCCCTTCAATAGGACTGAAGTGCTCTTCACAGACATAGTACACAAGCATCTTGAATTAGCAGGGAACTATTTTTAAATACATGAAGGATAAGATACAAAATTAGTTTCATGAGGAATGAGGACCTCACAGATTATTTACTTTCCCTTAATTACTTTGACTCACCACTCATTGAGCTTTCCAATAGTACTACCTATTTCACACTCAAATTT
>WEZZ01031860.1:19147-34138 GCA_013400585.1 Chloropsis cyanopogon | reverse complement strand
AGACTGAAAATGGAATAAAGGTTTTAAAAACGCCTCTCGGTTGCCCCATCTCTGGGTCAGGAAAAGGGTATGGTCCGACACAACAGCTCTAATTCTAAAAAATAATCTCCTCTCCAGTTGTTGTAGCATCCATTATTGGAATTTACAGCGCAGATTCCAATCACCTCTACCTTGAAAAATGGGATCTAAGCACAAATCCAGTCACCTCTACCTCAAAAGATGGGCTCTAAGACATTCAAACCTGCATTGAAGAGAAGCTTACAGGCGCAATGAAATGCCAGCATGAGTGCCCACCATGGCACTATTATTCTCAGGGTATCTGTTCAAAAGCCCAAGACATAAATATTTTCTTTCTTGGGTCCAGATGATGATCACTAAATGCTACTCATATAAAAGTGCAGTTTTTCTGCGTTCTACCTTCATCTTGGTATCAGGTAACTCATCTCTGCATCTACCTTCAGTATCCAGAAGGAATCTTCTCATGCATGAGCAACTTGGATATTTTGTCCAATTCTATGTTATCTCTGTGTTTTTCTAATCTGCCTCTACTTTGGCTAGATAAGGCTGCAGAGAGACCATGGCTTCAGCTTCCACTAGCTTGAGCATCTTTGTCAAGTTCAACATTCCCAAAAAAAAAGCTAACATGCCACCTTGCCATGCATCAAGGCAGCATTCTCCTCCTCCTTTGCTACATGTTCTTAAAGTAGTTCATCTGGTGCATGTCTACAAATTCAAGCTTAACTTATATTCAGTAGGCACGCTCCCAAGCTACACTCCTCCAATAATCCTGAAAATATATGCACAGGAGAAGTTAGTCCTTTAAGGCAAGTAAGCCTTTACTTACATACCTTGGAGTCAGTGGACATACTCCAATTCTTGCAGCCTACTGCTTTCACACTTGTAGATCTGTTTTTGCAGCATCTGGAAGAACATGGCCATCACCAGAAGTCAGGAGTTAGCACAGTCAGCGGGTGATGCAAATTTTTATTTTGTCAGCTGAACTGTCATCTGTGGTAGCACAAGGTAAAGCTGAGAAAGCAGAGAAGCAGTACTTCTCTTAAGAAATATTGCAGATGTACTGGATTCTTGTGACACTAAGAAAGAGCTGGAGGAAGGGAATTAGAATAACTTTGTCATGTCAGAGCTGTCACACAAAACTGAATTTCAGGTAGGAGAATTTAGGAATGGGAAAGATAAAGTGAGCTGTTTGTGGGCAGGTCAAACTGAATAACACTCAGAATATCAACAGTATGAAACTGTATAAAATGACAGCTTTTGCCTCCATCTGTCCAAACAGATTACTCTGTTGAGTTTGGTTTTGGCAGGGAATAAAGATTAAAGAGCTTAGACAGGGACTTTAGTATGAAAACCTTTTCTCTTAAGTCCAGAGCTGCACTTGAAGTCTGTTGATGAGCAGAAGAGGGTAGCTGTTCCCTCCAGAGTGTCATTGTGCTGTCCTTCAAAGCCAAAACTTGCTGCAGCTGGCAGTAACACAATTCATGCATACAAATCAAGCTAAATAGGCTAATTGAATGAGTTTTCTACGTTGACTATCCATATCTTCAGTAATATCCAGGGACTCTACCTGCTGAACTACTGACAGTTTTGATGCTATTTATTAACTTCAGTAGTGTTTTTAGCATAAACATCACTCTTACCAACTCCAGCTTGAACTTGTTTGTTATGTGTCAGTAATTTTCAACCACTAGCAATAATCTCCCACTTCTTAGACTTGCTTCAGTGTTGCTTGTTTCCTGCTTCAACTTACAAGACAGAGCTGCTTCTAGACTTCCCTTTTAGATATTGGATGGCCCAAACAGCATGGAGTTCTTCCTGGGGATGGATGATGGACCTGAGGGAACTGGCTGATGCCATTGTAATAATCCCTTTTTAATCCCTGATTCACCACAAAAATTAGGAGAAGTGCCTGAAGACTAGAAGAAAGCAAATGTCATCCTATCTTCAAGAACGAGGACCCAGGGGACTACAGGCCAGTCAGACTCAGCTTGATCCCTTGGAAGGTGATGGAGTAGCTAATCCTGGAAACCATTTCTAAGCACATGAAAGACAAGAATCATATGGAAGGGTCAGCATGGATTCACCAAATGCAGGTCATGCTTGACAAACTTGACAATCTTCTATGATGAAATTACTATCCTGATAGAAAAGGGTGGAGCAGTGGATATTTAGTAAGGCTTTAGTAAGGCTTTAGTAAGGCTTTCCAACACTGTCTGCCACAAGATTCTCATAGGGAAGCTGCTGAAGTATAGGCTGGATGAGCAGACAGGGAGGTGGACCAAAAACTGACTGAGTGGCCAGGCCCAGAGGGTGGTGATCAGTGGCATGAAGTTGAGCTGGAAGCCAGTAACTGGCAACGTACCCCAGGGGTCAATACTAGGTTTAATCCTGTTTACCACCTTCATTAGGTGGTGGTGCAGAGTGTATGCTCAGCCAGTTTGCAAATGATGCAAAACTGAGGACACGGGCCAAAGAGCCATGCTGCCATCCCAAGGGAGCTGGAGAAACAGGCCAACAGGACCCCCAGGAAGTTGAATAAGAAGTGCAAAGTCCTGCAGCTGAAGAAGAACAACCCCCTGCACCAGGATATCAGAGGACATCGAACTAAGAAAGCAGCTTTCAGAAAACAACCTGAAAGGAGTGTGAAAAGGGGACAGAGTCAAACTCTTTCAAGATGTGCCCAACCAGAGGCAAGGGTCACAAATTGAAACACAGGTGACACTGAGTGGACATCAGGAAACACTTTTGTACTATGAAGATGACTGAGCACTGTGGCAGTGCGTTCATTTGCCTGGAGAGGTGCTAGAATCTCCCTCCTTGGATACAGGGTCATAGTGCTGGGCAACCAGCTCTGGGTGGCCCTGCTTGAATAGGGTGGACAGATCAGATGGCTTCCAGACATTCCTCCCAGTCTCAACCATTTTGTGATATTGCTTCCCCCTCAACCTCACTGAGCCATTGGGACTTTCTCATTGTGATGATACCTTTCATTTCTTCAGCTGCACTGACATTTCAGGACAAATTTCTCCCCAGCATTTGCAGAGCATTTGCAGAGTAGAGCCCTGGGTATCAGATTACAGAACCACACAAATGAGTAAGAACAGACCTACCAGATGGTAAGGTTTTATCTGAACAGTGCAAGCTCCAGCACTGCTTCCAGGAATCATCATCCCAGGGACTTCCCGAGTCAAAAGGGAATCTTTGTACTTAATAGTAATTGAGATATTTTTCTTCTATGAATTAATCCAATTGTTTTTGGACACACATAAACCTTTAGCTTCCACAATGTCCTGTGATGACCAGTTCCACAGCTGAATAGCATGTTATGGTGAATTATATTTTGAACCCTACCACGGGCTAGGTGGATTTGACACCCACTGACTGATGCACAGAATGAGAGTGGAAGAAGTTCCCTATGCAGTTTGTGCCATTCACAGCTTTACATATGCATAGCCCAGTTGTCTCTTTGAGACCAAAGAGCCTGGATGAGGATTCAGCAAACTGTCCCCCCCATACAGGAATAATTTGATTCCCTGATCACAAAATCAGACACAGAATGTTTCCAGTTTTACTATATTCTTCTTGAGATAACAGGACAAATTATCAAGTGTCCAAGATGTCAGTGCACCATAGATTTTTACAGCAATATATCCATTTAGTGATGAACAATTCCAGACAGAAAAAAACATGAGCAGAGAATGTTGCTGAGAGAGGATGATAATTGCATCTAAGCTTCGCAATGGAGCCTGATGGCTTTAGAGCTGTGAATAAGCCTGGGAAATGCAGCATTTCTACACAAGGCAGTGAAAAGGACTCTTAGGACAGAAACAGCAGCTGCAAAGAGAGGAACAAGTAGCATCCACAGAATTTAACTATTCATGAGATAAGTCATAGCCACAGTATTGATGTTCAAGACCATAGAAACAAAAAGTTACAGCTAAAATATGCAATGACTTTTTGACTGTGTGTATAATAAAATGTGAACATACAAAGACCAAGTGAGTTTTTGGCCCTCTGTGTAGAAAAAAAAAATATTACAGTCCTTTTTCATCAGCAATATATCAAACAAGAGACCAATTACTTACTTTTATAAATAAGAAGGCAGAAAGGCTTCAAATTTTTTGTGAAGACATTCATAAAGCCTCCCTGACTCTACCACAGCACATAGGCATGTCCCATTCAAAAAAATGTTGTCTACTTTGGTCTGTAGCAGCATTAGGTTTGCTTAAAATTTGGCAACCACTCAAATTTTGCTTAGTCTGTCTCCAGGAGAACAGCTCTTCTCACAAAATTTACACATTTTTTTAATTTTCAGACTGCTACCTTCATCAGTTTTATGCTTCCACTGTTTGCCAGAGCAATTGAAGCCTGTAAAATATCATGCTAGCATGGAATGGCAGCAGTCACTAGATTTCCATGATAACTATCTCCAAAACATGTTCAAATTATCCAAAGATGTATTCATCAGCAGGAAATGCAGATCTGTCAGCAAATACATGGTGCTTGGAACCTCTTACAAATAAACAATTATTTTAATTTGCTTAAGATAGTTCAACATATTTATGTAGCAATCTCACAGAGCAATATTCTGATTATTTTCAGCAACTTCTGCAAGCAATGTGCACAGTGAGAATTTTTGCCCTAATAAACACTCCCAGGTCTAAGGCAAGAAGTGGAATTGAAAATTAAGATCTCAAAACAGAACCATGCTTAAAATAAAACTTTAGGTTTGCCTCTGATGTTTAGAGAGGAAGTGAAAAAATAATGCAAGACTGAACAATAAATACAAGGCTAAATACAGGAATTATTGCAGCAAGTGTAGTGAGGCTGATGAATGAGGAGGAATTGCATGAACTTTTTGTTAACCCTCTCTGCACTTAGAGGATAATATGGATATGACAACATGGCACATTTAAGTCCTATCTGTGAATTTTTCAATTAGCAAATAAAAAGGAAGGAACAGTAATAATTTTGGCATCAAAAGCAGACTTTATTTTTTTTCAAATTCCTAAAGGAAAGCAATCTGACAGACACAATTTTTATATCAAATCACTGTCATCATAGATGTTCTATTAAACACTCTTGCAGCCTTAACCTTGAAAAACCTTATACTTGAATATTGACTGTATTACTTTTTTTTTTTTTTGTGATAATGACTAGGTTTAGTATTTATATGATTGTTATAGAGATTTGGACAATCTAGACTGTTAGTCCATAGCCCACCAGTCATACATACAACTGGTGGTCTGCTAACTAAGTTTCATTTGCAGCAAAGAGATCTGTTGTATATTGATTTAATCCTAGCAAGTTAGATCATATCTGTGATTTCTGACTTTATAAAGGGCAAATAGTGCCTGGCTAACCTGGTAGCCTTCTACAATGGAATGACTGAATCAGTGGACAAGGGAAAAGAAACTTATGTTTCTACCTTGACTTCTGAAAAGCCTTTGACACAGGAAATTGATCAATATTTAAACATGCCACGATCCAGATTTGGATATTTCTGTAATCTATGTTCCACTACAAATATTTTGTCCTATATACTTAATTTTCAAAAAATTCCATTTGTGGTGGAATGATGAAAAAGAGAGTTAATTACAGTTTCTTAAATTAAACTAGCTCTGTAGCAGATATTTTGGAGGAGTTGACTGTGATACAAAGTGCTTCACAGTCTCTCTTTATGACTCTGTCCCAAGTCAAAATCTGATTAATTGTACAGTAAAAACCTTGAACAATCTCCAGACAGGCAGAAAATAGGAAATGCTAAAAATTATTAAATCCAAAATCTTCCAGTGCACATACTTCAAAATAGCTCAAAGCACAATTTTTTATCAATAAAAAGACTAAGTCAAAGCATAATTGATCAAATAGGAACAAGACATCTACAGCCATTGGTAACCAATGTAATCAAAGGCAGAAAAGTAAAGCTATAGCAGCAGTACAAAGAATTTTAACATTATTTCAGTGCAGCAATACAGTCATATGAAGAAATACATTTGTAATAAGAGTGAAATAATTTCAGCTCGTGAGTATTTAAATAAACTCTCAGCCTCAAAGACTTCTTAATGATTGCAAATCCATTTACATAGTACATTCTCTCCACTGTTTTATGGGAAAAGGTTAGCAAAATACAACTGCAAGGAGATGCACAAAAAAAGGATTTCATTAAATACACTACAAAAAATGAGGAAAACAGTCTTCCAACTAAAATGAGTAACTTAAAGACAGTGCAATATATTTGGAAACCTCTGACAGACTGAAAAGCAGTGCCAATCAGCAAGACTGGACCAGGATTTTGGATATTGTTGCCTGGCTGCTGACCCTGCAATTTGGGTGACTGGCACAAAACCTCACAGAATTAAGAAGCAGCACTAAATCTTTGAATATAACATAAGCGGAGATCAGGACTTACTGAAATTTGTCAGCCACTAATACACACGAGGTCAGCGTAAAAGACGAATTTTTTTTGTGTTCAGTGATTTTCATAAATATTTTAATAGCTTATAAAACTTGAACTGGTTTTGCTTCACTGATACTTTAAAAATAGTCCTAACAATAATAATTCATACTAATCATCTGGGCTTAAAATTTTGCTCATGTCCATTTTGTCCCAGTTTTATGAAACAAGACTGTTTTGCACATGGACTGGACATGAGCCCTACTGTGCATGAATCCTGAGAGATCAGAAATGAAATGCAAATAATTAATGAAAGACCAAGAATTTTTAATCTACAACTAAGGGATGAGATTATCCAGCTGGAGGTTGGGACTGACCTCTTTTAATAGAATGGATATATTTGAGATTTGGGATTTGCAAATGAGCCATAACTGAGGAAAGAGAACTTTTGCAGCAAGAGAAGAGGATTACGGTGAGGTGGCTGCTGTCAATGAGACTCTTTCCAGCACTGGACAAATTTTGTTGGGACCAAATTAATCTGTGCAGAAAAAATGAGTTATTATCTGAGGGTATTTATGAAGATTTATCTTATGGAAAGTACAACTACTGGCCAATATATTGACAGTCCAGGCATTCACTCCTGTCACTATACTCTAAACCCATGCATCTAAATATGACCTAATTTCAGCTTTCCAATAGACATGTCAGGACAGTATTCATCAAAAGCTTGAGGCCATACATCAACAGGAAGTCCCACTTCACTGATTATAAAAAGTTATAAAGAAATTGAAAGTCTTATTGCACAGTATATTTGCAGGAACTAAATCTCACTTTTTACCATAAAAGGAGGAGGATGCCAGACTTCCTGAAACTTTTAAACACCAAGATCAAATACCCACCCAGAAACTCTTCAGGGAAATCACCATGCTTTGAATAGTAGTCTTTGAACAGAAGTCTGTGAGTCTTTAATATTAGACTCTTGCACACAGCAGACAAAATCAGCTCAAACAATACTGTTAAACAGTACTTGTGACTGAGAAATTAACTGCTGGTTTGTGTTGTGTGGTAGTATTGGCTGACTAACCAAGAGAAAGCAATCCTGCGTTTGTCTACACCAACACACACCTTCTAAACCCAGTTGTGTTTAAAAACACTGACTTCATCAAAACTGTGGCTGATTCTTCAAACAAGTTAAAAGAAATTTGCCAAGCAGTCTGCAGATGGATTTCATGACCTAGTTTTGTGCATTAGGGAAAGAAAGAAAAAAAAGAAAATAGATCAAATACAGACTTGCTTTTTTGGGGGATAAGGGAAGCAGAAAGGAATAAGTCTGCTTTCCTCCTAGTCTCTAGGGGAAGAAAAGAATAATAACTGCAAGGTACTTTATCACTCACCACCTCATTCTCCTTAAATGAGATACATGAGGTTCTCACATGAACAGCTGCAAACTTTCTGAACAAGCAGCAGCTGAGTGTTCCTTTGCATATAATTGCAAGACTCATACTAACTCCTAACTGATTAAACCATTCTCCCATAGGTAACTATAAAAAGTCCCTACAAGCTGTGTTCATGTTACAAAATAATCCTAAGAAGCAAGCCTGGGAGTAGCCAGACACCTCATCTACGTATTAAATACCCCAGAAATTCAAGTGGCTCAGTCTAGAATGAAACCTCAGAGTGATTGGGGTAAGATACTAGCAGGGATTGCTTTTCAGAGGTTGCATGGACAAGATCTTGTTAATATCACACCACCATGTCTGTGCCAGTAGATTTGTGGCTTCCCAAGCTCTGACACACCTCAACACATACTCTAGGGCATCCTTTATTCATCCTTTCCTTCTTGCCACAGAGTCACCAACTTAGAAAACTGCAAAGGGCCTTACTTTGGGGCAGAGCCTTTCTCTGCAACCATAGCAGGGGAGCATTAGAGCCCCGTGCTGCAGCCTAAACCAGCATCACACAGAAAAAAATGAATATTGAGCTACTAACACACCAGGAAGGATGGCCAGATTCCTTTCCCTGTTCTGATGAGCTGCTTAACTGCAAGCAGATGCAGCAGCATTTGATTGTGCATGGCCACTGGTCTAAGGCCTTCTGCTGCTACTGAAGCTCAGGGCTAAGGGTGATGAGGCCTCTGCGTCAGGCCCTCAACTTGACCATGCTCTGAAAGGAATCACATTCTCCCAGTCAGGCCTGCCTCCCTCTCCTCAATGCAAAGCCTCTGAGTTTCCATGGGGCCAAATTTCTTTGGTCCTCACACCTCTTTGTTAGCCACCCACACACATCATGTGGGCCAGGACTTGGGCAGTGGCTTGGGAACAGTCGTTCCTGAGGCATCACTGCTTAGGGCAATGACCAACACATGTGAAGGCCTCATTTTCCTTTCTATTTAAGAACTCATCTGGGATAAAGCTTATTTAAATTAATCTTTTTCCATAGTGAACATCTAGGCATTCTTTTTCTCTTTTAACAACACAACTGAAAAAGGGCCACTCATTTATTCCAAAAAAATGTTTTGTTCCCTGCAATCGTGCAGAGCCTATTGCACAGCTCCCTTTCTAGCAGGTCCTACTGGAAGCTGGGATACAGACCCACTACTGCTGTAGGTAACCAGTCCCTGATATGACTTAGGGGGCTGTTCAGTGGCTGAAGTGAATGCCAAACCAATTTTGAGAGAGGCTTAATTACACTGCAATACTGAGTAAAATAATAAGGACTTTGTGCTCAGTACTCTTGTTAACAGACTGCAAGGGAAAGAAGTGAAATTGTACCCTTTCATTTCCAGAGCTGGAACATCACCCACGGATGTGGTAGGAAGCCTGCCAGAAAGCCAACCACAGCCAGTATTGATAACACCAAGATAAATGCACATTACAGCAAGCAGCTGTGCTACTGATACTGGGTGTTGCACCCTTGGTGCCAAAGGCTCAGTTGTCTTTCTCATGAGCACTTTGATACCTTCTTTGGAAAGAGGCAAAAGCAAGGAGGATTTGGCACACTTGCAAGGAACATTAACTGAGATATTTGACTGACTTTGTAGTGGCTCATGGCTTTTATCTTACTGCTAAGATAAGAACAGCCAGTGTAAGCAGACATTGTAGTCTATCACCACAAGTACAGGAACTACATAAGTGTGCTCTGTTTGCATGCTCAGGGGCTGTGACAGCATGCTGAGCATCACAATATACTGTGCACACAGCAATGCATTTACTGATGTGATTGAAGAAGTTTTCTAGCAACTGCAATGTAATTTCAATACTGCAATCATTTACACACAGTAGATGAAATTTTACCATTAGGAAGTTTATACACCTCAATGCTTTTCAATTCAGTTTAATAATGCTATATCGCACTATTTTACAGTGCCACAATTTTTTTTTTTTTTTTTTTTTTTTTTTTTTTTTTTTTTTTTTGTAGTTTTGTCTCCTGGCAGATTCTGAGATTCTCAGTAAGTCCCATAATTACCGTTACTGCCCTTTAATGCTCCTTGTAATTTCCTGATAANTTTTTTTTTTTTTTTTTTGTATCAGCATTGTGGAAGATCCAACATAATCACTATTAGGACGAGCAACAGAGATAGCAAGCACTGGGCCAAGCAGGAAGAGGGAGGGGACTGATGCTGCAGCCAGATGTGGTGGTAGGGCTTGACCTTCTTGCCACATGGATGCCTGGCATGAGTCCTGGCACTGGGGCAGGCACCACTTGTGCCTGCAGCAGTCTGGTGAAGAAACAAACATGCCAAAGCAAGAAATATCTTAAGGAATAAGAAGAGTCCTCTGAGGGACAAGAATAGGAGTAGAGAACAAAGATGGGAGAATCTGCTAGAAATTGGACTGAGAATATGCAGAGTCTTTCTTTGAAGAAAAGACGGATGCTAACATAGCCTTGGAAAATTATGAACTAGGGTTAAACCAGAGGTCTATTCCCTTCCAGTCCTTTTATTTACTTCACCCTTGATTTGCTACTGGTGATAGAAATTAAGAATTACTGTGAAATTAGAATAATGATGTTGCTTAATCTGAGCAGCATGCTGGTACACAAAACCTTGCAAAAATAATTACTGTGTTTGATACAGTAGGTAATTTGTCAAAAGATTCATGCAGTAAAATTTATTTGTACTAAAGCTGTTCCAATTATGAAGAGAGAAAATATTGATTAGAAGCCTCTTGCAGTGACAAGAAACAAGCTTGAAGCACTTAAATTCTCAGTTTCTCAAGAAAATTAATAAAGTTAACACTGCTACTTTAACTGAGGATATAATGAGGACAGACCTTACCACTGTCATTGCTGACAAAGGCTAAATGAATTTTAATATTTTAAGAAAACTGCTTGGCTAATTAAGAGCATTACCAACTAGTACTCCTTTATGTTACTTTGAGAATGTTAGTAAATCAGAATTCTTTTCTAGTTTGAAAAAGGCAATAAATAGATAAACAACTAATTCAGAAAGATGTCTGCTTGCTAAAGGGAATGGGAAGTTTTATGCTATTTCAGTGGTAAGCTAGGACCTGCTGTGGGATAGCTCAGCTATCATGTATCAGTTACTTGATACAGCACCAGCACGCTTGGACAGACAAAGGAACACTGATTGTCTGATTGTCAATCATTTCAGCTACTTGCATATCCAGTGAGTGCTACTTAGAACAATTTTTACATTTAAACTAATGAAATAGGCCATTACAAAGAATTATAGAATCAAAGAATGTCTTGGGTTGGAAAGGGACCTTAAAGACCATCTAATTTCAACCTCCCTACTGTGGGCAGGGACACCTTTCACTAGATTAGGTTGCTCAGAGCCCCATCCAGCCTGGCCTTGAGCACTTGCAGGGATGGGGCAGCCACAGCTTCTCTGGGTAACCTGTTTCTGTGCCTCACCACACTTATGGTAAAAAATTTCCTCCTAATATCTAATTTAAATGTATGCTCCCTTTCAGTTTTCAGCCATTCCCCCTTGCCCTGTCACCATACACTCTTTTAAAAAAATCTCTCTCCCACTTTTTTGTAGGCTCCCCTCAGGTACTGGAAGATTGCGGTTAGGTCACCCTGAAGCCTTCTCTTTGTTCTTATAAAGAAAATTATTTTCATTTATAACCAAAGCAAAAACATGTACCAGACAACTATAAATTCTCTGGAAGAACCAAAATTATCTAGTAAACCTTAAAAGGTCTGTAGGAATTAGAAAGTTTACATTTTATCACTGGCAAACCCAATAAGATTTTTTTTATAAATTGCCAAAGTAAATAATTAAGCCATATGCATAACTGTCCATATAAGAGCCAAGAACCTTCTTCCTTACTAAAACCAGTGTGATCAATCCGCTAATAACTGTACAGACAGAGAGGGGGAAAAATTATATTGATGGATTATGATTTACCTTGGTGCCACATTCTTGAATTCTGCTTCAGGGATTTACACTCATTTGCATCCCCATCTTTATTTGTACTCTTTATAAAAGCTGATGACAGATAGACATTATGGCACAATGAAAGAGACCCATAAAAATTAAATTAGAAAAGATATACAAAACCCTAGATATAGGCAAAATGCATCATACATGGCCCTGTAAACCCACTGGTGCTGTATAGTAATAGCTGCAGTAATTAAGAAAATACTTTAAAATGAAATAAGTAAGAAGTGAAATAATTCCAAGATGAGCAGTGCTACCCAGGTCAGACACAGTGCTGGCCTCTACGTGGTGAGGCAAATTCACTTCTGTAGGCTTGCAGTGTCTATGCTATAAGGAAGTAGCATGAGTAGAGGCAGTACTTTCTACTAGACCTAACATTATGGAGTTCACCATACTGCATAAACCAGTGGCCTTATTATATCCTGTTATATCCAAGGGCCATATATTTCAGCCACTCTGAAAGTGTTTCATACTCTTCAAGCAGTCACTGCTGTTTTATGCTTAGCTGTGGGATTCTCCTTTTTAAACCTACATCCCTTTGCTAATTGTCATGGCCAAGTGCTACATACTCTGGATCAGGTGGCCCCTAACCCTCCTCCCCACAGCTCTCTTTGACATAACCTTTAAGCCAGTGATCCAGAAATTTAGGCTTTCTATTACACCTCCTTAGAGACCAGCCACAAGTCCACTCTATAATTTTTCAGTTGAGGAGGTTTGTATTTTTTTTTCCCTTAAAGGCCTGATCAGGGAAATAAACACCTTCAAGCTCTTCAAGGAACTCATCAATACAATCTCTTAGGAATCCTTCTTCAGGGACAAGGGAACAGGACAGAGCTGGCAAATTTTTAAGGGCATCTTCATGGAGCACACAAATTAGTGATCCCCAGGCACAAGAAATTTGGCAAGGAAGGCAGGAGATGGGAATCACTGAGTCTGGACCTGCTGGTCAAGCTAAAGGGCAAAAGGTATGTGCACTAGCAAAGGAAGCAAGAGCAGGTAACCTGAGAAGAGTATAGGGATGCAGTCCAGTTGTACAGGGATGGTGGGGGAAGTCCAAGGTGAAGTTGCAGCTGGATTTGGCAAGGGATGCAAAAAATAACTGGAAGGGGTTCTACAGGTGTGTAGGGACTTTTTACAAGAGCATGTAGTGACAGAACAAGGGGGAATGGCTTCAAAGTGAAAGAGGGCAGGTTTAGATTAGACATTGGGAAGAAATATTTTACTGCGAGGGTGGTGAGGCAGTGGAGCAGGGTGCCCAGAGAAGCTGTGGATGCCACATCCCTGGAAGTGTGCAAGTTGGATAGGACCTTGAGCAACCTGAGCTAGGTGTCCCTGCCCATGGCTGGGGGGTCAGAACTTGATGGTGTTTAAGGTTCCTTCCAGTCCAAACCGTTCCATGATTCTATGAAGTGAAAGCTTTGTCCCTTTAACAGAAGCTGTTTAATCAGCTGGATACTGGCAGAAAACATCCTGAACATCTCCTTCAGTTTCTAATTTAGAACCACGAAGCGCATCATCAGCTATTCAGCAGGAAACAGCAGGAAAGCTTACTTGGGCTTTGAAGTACTCATCTGCTCTGTTAACATATAGACCATATAGAGTATATAGCCATGAAGTGTACCCCAAAGGATGATGAGAGGAGAAAAGCAGGCAGAGGGAAGATGATTTTCAGGAAAGATAAAGGACAGGAACTCCAGGGACAGCCCTTCTTTTCAGGAAATCCAGGTCTTCTCTGGCCTCCTCGAAGAAAAGCATAGTTTCAAGCTGCCTTTGTTTAACTTAAAATACCCAAAGAACCAAAGGAACTAGAGACCATGTACTACTGTATTAAAAGTATTCCCACCACTAGGTGTCAGCCCAATTTAACATATGCACAAATTTCTTTAAATAAAATTTCACTTTTGTTATACTTCAATCTTTTAATTACATACTGGAAATATTCATATGTATTTATATAATGCATATGTACACTTATAACACTCAAGCTGACTTTAAGGGACATACCTAATGACAATTTCAAAAAA
This sequence comes from Chloropsis cyanopogon, assembly GCA_013400585.1. Taxonomy (NCBI): domain Eukaryota; kingdom Metazoa; phylum Chordata; class Aves; order Passeriformes; family Irenidae; genus Chloropsis; species Chloropsis cyanopogon. The sequence goes on along the minus strand of WEZZ01031860.1, from coordinate 20,292 downwards.
GCATGTCAAATACCTAAAATCTTTTAGAAACTCAAGTAGAGCACCTGCTTTCAGAAAGGTACATTTCATAGAATCATTTAGTGTGGAAAAGTCCTTTAAAACAATCGAGTTCAATCATTAACCCAGCCCTGCCAAGTCCACCATTAACCATGCCCCTAAGGGCCACATCAACATGTCTTTTAAATTTCCCCAGGGAGGGTGAATTAACCACTTCCCTGGACTGCCTGTTCCAGTGCTTGGATAATCCTTTCAGGGAAGAAATTTTTCTCAATTTCCAATCTAAACCTCCCCACACACAACTTGAGGACATTTCCTCTTGTTCTATCACTTGCTACTTGGGAGAAGACATTGACCCCCATCTGGCTACAGCCTCCTCTCAGGCAGAGGTAGAGACCAATATGGTCTCCCCTGAGTCCCCTCTTCTCCAGGCTGAACATCTCCAGTTTTCTCAGCTTCTCCTCATAAGACTTGTGCTCCAGACTCATTGCCCTTCTCTAGACTTGATCCAGCACCTCAATGTCTTTCTTGCAGTGAGGGACTGAAATCTGAACACAGGATTTGAGGTGCAGCCTCACCAGGGCTGAGTACAGGGCAATTGCTTCCCTGGTCCTGCTGGCCACAATATTTCTGATCGAGGCCAGGATGCCCTTGGCCTTCTTGGCCACTTGGGCACACACTGGCTCACATTCAGTGCTGTTGACCAGCACCCCCAGGTCCTTTTCCACTGGGTAGATTCCAACCACTCTGCCCCAGCCTTCAGCATTCCATGGCAGAGGGGTTGTTGAGACCAAGGTGCAGGACTCAGCACTTGACCTTGTGGAACCTCACACAATTGTTCTTGGCCCATCAATCCTATCCAGCCTGTCCAGTGTCCTCTGCAGAGCATTCCTACCCTCCAGCAGATAAACACTTCCACTTTGGTGCCAACTTGTCACAAACTGACAGGAAGCACTTGATCTCCTTGTCCAGATAATTGATAAAGGTGTTAGACAGGGCTGGTCCAAATACTGACCCCTGGGGAACATCACTTGTGACCAGCCACCACCTGGATGTATCACCATTCACCACCACTCTCTAGGCCCAGCCATCATCCAGGTTCCTACCCAGCAAAGAGAGTGCCTGTCTGAGCCCACCCATTTGGAAGC
>WEZZ01031856.1:1776-12337 GCA_013400585.1 Chloropsis cyanopogon | reverse complement strand
CATTCAGGTCACAACACACTGCCAGTTACACTGCTCACTGAGACACCTCAACAAACAAGTTAGGTTCTGCAGGACTGCTTCATTGTCTGTCCTGAAAGATTTCTTAAGACCTGCTCTTAGAAATTACTTTAAATTGTCACTTACGTCAATTGGCTCGCTTGGATGAAGTGTAGTGTTGAGAGGGAAATTAACTTTCCATAAGTTTCTATGAAGTGCAGCAAAAGTCTGTCATTGTATGCCAATTAAAATAGCAGTGATTTTGGTGTAGATACTCAACCACTGAAATCAGAACAGGGACAACAGATAGTTTCAGAAATAGTTCTGAACATACATCAGGTGTAATGGCTTTTTGGAAGGGTTTTTATTTAATGNTGAATAAAATAAACTTATTTGGCAGGATGGCTTACGCTCATTTTAAAAGCACAGAGGCTGCTTTTACATGCCATAATAGCACTGCAGAGTAGGGAGCAATATCTTGGTCCCTGGAGCCACATAGAGAATAAAAATTGCAAGTTAGTGCTGACATTTGAGGTTTCAGGAATAAGGAAATGTTCCTTCCACATCAGCTGGAATTATTTTTGGACACCTGATCTTAGTGGAGTTCTCTCAATGTGTTCCTAGAAACCACCTGAACTCCATTTTCTTTTACCTCCATGGTATTTCTTGAAAGAAACACCGAAAATACTTTGGCATCTCTCTCTATCACCTAACCCTTGAAATCTGCAGCAAGATTTATCTGCTGCCAGCAGGTTTCAGCTATGATTCCTCCTCACATATTTCTGCTTCCATCCCCATGCTTCAATCACTGGGCAGGCCAAAGGCTATCACACAAATACATGTTTCTCCAGACATTGAGTCATTACTGTCATTAAGGTGAGGTAAAGGCAGATGCTGATCTTAAACCTCTATTAAGGACTGTAGGACAGTTCTGGAGACACCCAGATTGTGACAGTGAGAATTAGTGCTGCTGTGACAGCACTGAGAAGAGGAACAGCCCAAAAGACAGTTTGGACTTTCTTGCAATCCACATAGTTGCACTGGAAGTATTTTTAGTACCCAACAGCTGACTGTTGGTCATAAATTCCTGTTACGTCTTATAAATAAGTTCTAATAATTTTATATAAAATTTGGTTTTTTCAGATTTTATTATTTTTACAGAGACATAAGGTTCTAGGAATCTATCCATGGATAGTTTACATGTGGGTGTTGTGAAGCTCAGCACTATCCAACTAGAAGCCAGCAGAATGATTCACAAAGTATTTACCATCACAATACACACTACTAAACAAATTTCTATGCTCTAACTTAACCTCCTGTTTGCTGGAAAACAGACCCCTTCTGTTGTGTCTGAAATCTTAAAATTTTGGCTTTGTGCTCACCACTTATTTCAAGGGGAAAAAATGAAAGCACGCTTTTTGCTAGATTCAAATCATTCCTACTGAAAAGAAGGTAGACTATAATACTTTACAAGTTGCTTCAAAGGATCATCATGAGAGCCATCTACAAATCAATAATTCCTGAGAACTTATTAGAACATGCTGTTCACACATGTGAACAAACTGAATTGTTTCTGCTAGAGAAGAATAGCTTTGAGTCATGACTTCCAAAGCATACTGACAACAGCTTTCTAGACTGTGTGACCTCTATCAAATCCAAGGTCCACAGAGATGTTCCTCCACATTCTGAGCACCCACAGCGTAGATAAATGAATATACAGCAATGTTGCAGTGTTTGTCTTTTTATGAAGCATAACACAAACCCTCCCCTCTCGAGAACCTTTATTACATCACTGAGAGATATCTCACAAAATACCTCTTCAGCCTATACAAATGAGCCTCTACAAATATGATAGATATATTGTATGTATTATACATAGATAGAGAGAGGAACAGAGAGGGACTTTCTGCACCTTATTTCTGTGCGGATGAAAACCAAATACAAACAAAGCGAAATGGGAAAACAAGTAAAGTAATAGTTACTCTCCGAAAATATAGTGAGATTATTTTAAAATTAAGCTTGCATCATAGTGAGACAAAAAATTTCTGCTAGAAACAAAACCTACACCCATTCCTAGAGACAACAGAAAGCAAAGAAAAAGAACGGTTAATGAGCGAGCTCTTAATTCAGTGTTTTGCAGGTGTACAAATACATTTTCTATTATGACCTAAAGATTATGATTGTCAGATTTCTGTAGATTCAGATGAGTGTGTTAATTAAGTAGCATTAACTGTAAAGGAAAGAATTCTAAGAGAAGCAAATTAAAATAGTACCCATTCAGACATTATCATGAATAAATATGTAAAAAATGGAAAATTGGAACTGACTCTACTTGAATAACTGGAGAAGGTCACAGATGTGATTTTCTTCTTCAATTTTTAGCATTATGGAACATAAAAGCTGAAGTAAGAAATTAAAAAGAAAAAGAAAAGGCAGCATCAAGACACCTCCATTACTCAAGACCTCTGGCATGTGCTATGGACCTGTCCAGCCATGGTTAGAGCTGTGTGTCCTTAGAGTTACACAGCATGTCCTGTAACAAACTCCATGTTTAGGGGAAATCTGGCCTGCACCTTAAGTCTTCAGAGCTTTACAAAACATCTGAGCAAGGACATGGACTTCTGAGAAATACTTTCTTACATACACACAAACCTCTTAGAAGACTGCAGTTTCCAATGCTGAAGAAGGGAACAGCAAGAACAGAGCTTGCAACTGACATTTTCTTACCAAAATAACATAAGCAAGGTATCTGTGCTGTGGAGAAGTCCTCTTGTAAGGAACTAAAATATCAGATAACAGGATTTGGAAGGTGGCACAAGGGGAGTTGTAGACTATACAAGAGGCAACCAGAGATATCCTAACAGAAGGGAAGGAATATATCTGTCATGAAGGAAGTGGTGCCATAGAGCCTGTGGAATCTCCATCCTTGGAGATACTCACTACACCGTTGACAAGCCCCTGAGCAACAAGTTCTAGCCACAAATTGGGCCTGCTTCAAACTTCAGGCTAAGCAGATGGCCTCCAGAAGTCACTGTCAACCTTATTACTGAATTACTGTTAGGATTATCTGCAATGCCAGGAGGAGGAGCTTTTCACATATGTGAAACAAATCTCTCCCCCATGAAGTAAAAATAAAACAGCAAAACTATATTTGTTTATACTTCTGAGGTATTCAAAATACATAAGAAGCTCATATATCCAACAATCTATCATATATTCGTTTTCAAATATATTTACATATATTTACAACAAGCAATATTTACCTCAGAAATATTGCAGTCTGCAGTAGAGACAAAGACAGGTGAGAGGCACTGGAAAAGCACTAGATTATGGCATAATATCCAAGCAGAGAAGATCACTCCAGATAATGAGACTACAGTATGACAGCATGGTTGTTATTTGCACTGCTCATCCATGTGGAAACAATGGGACACAAAACTCAATGACAGTATACTTACAATCTCTCAGGGTCTTAAAAAGTAAATACAGCTATCTGCTGTGTTTACTGGCTGAAATTATCTTTTTTAAGACCCAGATATACCACAAAGTGTTTAGGAAAACTGAAGAAACATTACAAATGCAAAAATATACAATGTGATTGTTGCATGGCTTAATATTATCAACATTTAACATTGGGCTCAGTGGTTCAGGATTCACAACACTAAAAATTCAACTAGGATTTTCCGTATTTCTAAGTATGGTAATATAACCATTTAAGTGAATAATCATACATTAAATGTCTTCGTTTAGTTTCCTCCAGTTTCAATCACTCATCCTTTCATGTGTGAACTCTTTTTCTGAAGGTGCTAATTTAATTGAAAGTATTGAAAGAGTATTTTGCTTGTTCATTTTGCAAACACGAGTCTATAGGCTGCAGGCTGGATCCAAAATACTGGTGGTCAGAACTGCTGCAAATTTCAAAAGCATTACATTTATATACACACACCAGAGAAGTCCAAAAGGTGCCTTCATCCCTGTATCCCTGTATATCTGTGCAGGAAAGTCAAAAGTAGCACAGAGCCATTAGGCATCACAATTCTGTTTAAGCCCTCATGGGCTTTGCAAAAGAGAGGTCTATTTCACCCACAAGGCCCAAGTGGAAATGAATTTTAAAAAAAAGCAAAAAGCAAAAAACAAAAAACAAAACAAACAACCCAAAACACTAATCTAGCAGTGCCAGAAAACAAATGAATGCCACCCATTTCCCCTTTTGTCTGAAGACTTGTCTGTACAGAATGCTGGCATCAGCTTTTTCCTCTGTATAAAAAGACAAGATTATGCATCTTTCACAGATCCAGAAAAGTGATTGCTCTCTAAAAGATACGGTATTCTTGGAAATGGGATACCTCTCTCTCCATGTCTTTTTTACTAAAGAGTTCAGTAATTTTGGAATTAATAAGATTTTTTAAGGAGAAACTAGATAATAACTCACTACCTTAGTAATGTAGGTATTGGTACAGAAAGGAATGTGGAATCCATCTAATTTCTTAGTGAGATGAAGTTTTATATGTAAAGTGGAAATATCTCATCAGAAAATTCTGGGACACAACAACCCTGAACTCAGAGGCTGGATCATGCCATAGTTGGTGCAAGGTCGTTATCACTCAGTTGATTATTATTTGTACGGGAGGCAAGGGATAGGAAAAGGTGGCTGTTGTAGACACTTGATTTCATAAGAAGATTCACCACAGAGGCTTAGGCAGCCCTTCTTTGCAACATTGAGCCCTCATGAGAATGGCAGGCTTTTCAATTTCTAACTTAGACAGCTTCTTTGTCAATTGATCTGCTTCAGCAATAAGGTACAGCCATGCCAGCCCCCGGCTAAAGACAGCTCACTATACATTGAAGGACACCAAATGAAAGCTAATATGCTAAGGGAACAAAATCATATATTACCAAAAGCAGTGTTGGGGATGATTCTCCACTCTTCCATTGAATAGTTTTTTCTTAAAAATTTCAGATCAGATGAGGCCCTGCTGCAGGCCTGTGTAAGACCCTTGACAGCCTCACCCTACCTGCTGAGGTGGCCTGGCTACCTTGAGGGACAGTGCTGGGCTGAAGGGCACCTGCTGGCCTCAGCCATCAACACTGACACACTTGTCCTTTCATAGATTTTAACACAAACCTGTAGTGGAGAACACAGATGCTCTGCAAATAGAAATTTTTTCTTCAAGCAGTGCTTCTCCTCATGTATGACAGTGAAAAGAAACACCAAAAGGATAATTCCAAAATATTACCTACACACAGGTAAATCGGGAAGCCCAGCCTGCGTCTATATAAAGTCACCCCAGGACAATCCGAACACTGGTAGACAGTGAAAGTGAATTTTTTTAAGGTTATGACATCACAAAATCATTTAAAAAAACCCCAAAATATGAAAATAAATGGGGTTTGCCATGAAGGGCATTTTCATAACTAATGATGCCTAATGCATTTATCTAAATATCTTTGCCTTAAACATCTTAATAGAAGTGATGCTATTCTCAGCCTAATGATTCTATATGGTCATGTAGTCAAGCCAGTCTTGAAATCAAAATGTGTTTCAGGTCATCCAAGCAATGTTAATCATTCAAAGATCTTTGAATCACTGGATGTGCTATATTTGACTTCTATATTCATAGCAAATACAAGAACACTGGAATCTATTAAAAGACCTAAATAGCCCATTTTCTCTACTTCAGTCACTACTCACAGGCTCTTCACTTAAATATAGGAAACTAACGAAAACTGCAAAGCAGGAGGGAGTGCTATTTAAATAATCATACACTAGTGTTTCTACATACCATACCCTGATGCTGCAGTTTTGGGCAGGATTTGTATCTGGAATGTAAGTTCTGGAGGAACCACTTTCCCTCCATCAATTAGACAAATGATTCACACACAACCTTTTTCACTGTGGACCTAAAGCCAGGTAAAATGAATACAGCCACTGCATTCTATCTGCATGAACATTGTCCAATTGCAAGTTCTTCTTTGCTAATCCACACTACTAACATTCAAATATATCACTGATAGGTTATAGATAGTGATTTCCAAGACCACAATTTTTTTCACAGAGAGTGAACTTCAGTAGTTGATGGAATTTCCTTTTTTTCTTCTAACATGCAGACATTCCTTTCAGCCATTGCAGTCCTTCATGGAGACAAATCCTAAAGTGGCAGGATACATTATTTAGTTAATATTGTCCTTGGGTGCTAGACCATCACTCCTTCTATTTTGGACATAGTGGCAAACTGTTTACCATCTAGATTGTATATAGATACACAGGGAGGGTCTTCAAAGAATGAGAAGTTCTTTTTTTTTAATTTTGAAAAAATCTGAGACTGTCCATAGGTACGATATGACTAATGCCAATTTTTATACAACAAAATCCAGCCTGACATCCCTTGAAACCAGACAATAACAAGAAATTATAACATACTGGAAGCAGAACATCCCCTGGTGTTTTCTGGAGTGGCAGACTTTGAGGAAGGGGTCTGTCACACCCAATTAAATAAACTTACACAGTCACTGGAATATTTTGTAATGTCTCATGTACTCAAATGGTTTCCAGAAGCACACTACTCTCAGGTTTCTCTGCCTGGATGTTATGGTTTAATGGCAGCTGGCAGCTAAGCACAATGCCCCCACTCCCCCTTTCCCCACCAAGTGGGGAAAAAAGGTAGAACCAATAGTTTGAGACAAGAAAAGTTTTATTATTATTATTATATGAAAAAGAGAGAGAGGCATAAAACCCAAGACAGACATGTGATGCACAATATATTTGCTGATCACCCACCAACAGATGCCCAGGCTTCCCTGAGTAGGGAATGATTTGAGCCAATTCCCATCCCCCCCACCCAGTTTATATACCAAGCATGACATTCTATACCATAAAATGCCCTTTCAGCCAGATCAGGTCAGCCTTCCTGGCCAAGATCTCTCATGGCTTTTTGTCCAGCTCCTCACTGGCAGAGCATGGGAAACTGAACAGTCCTTGACTTAGGGTAAACTTAGCAGAAAACCAGCATGTTATCAACATTATTCTAAATCCAAAACCCAACACTGGGATTGTACTGGAATCAGCTAAGAAGAAAGTTAACCCTGTGTCAGCTAGGACACTGGATCTAACTGTTCTCCTATGAATTGCATCAGTCTTAATTTATTCTTTGTACCTTTTCTGTGGTTTTGCATGCAGTGTTTTCTCCTGCCAGGAAGAGTACAAACCTGGGCAAGCATTACCAGTGCTCTTACATGTTCCACATGGTTTGCATAAAAAGGCCATTTCTTGATGACCTGTGCTTTTGTTTATAATGGTCAGCATTATTCTTCCATACGTGACTGAAAGAAAGCAAGCTGATTCAAGGATGTAGAGGATTGAATACAATATGGTCTTTTGCAGCTGTGAGTGTCCTGACAGTGGACTGGAAGGAACAAGATCACTTCTTTCTGCTGCAAGATAGATAGGTTTGAGCATGGACCATCTCACTGGCAATACACTGGAGGACATTACAGTGGTATTTACTGAACTCTACCATACTTTTTTTTAACATTTGTCCAGAATCTTTTATTCTACCTAACACATGTGGTTCATGACCCCTGAATGTGTGAACCCAGTGGTTTTCCTTATCTGTGGATATTATTAATCCACAGGAAAAATTCCACTTATTCCATTGACTTCTGGAGACTCAGATGCAGAATATCAACATTATCCTAAGTAAATGCCTTCCTATGCGACAAGTAGCATCTTGAACACAAAAGGAGACATTCTCCCTCAGAGAGTTTGCCTTTTGTAATTTACAATGCAAATCTTCATTTCTGTCCTAAAAAGTTCCCTTTAAAAACTTACACTGACTGGCTTCGCAAAACAGAGCAATTCATGCCTGACTGCACGGTAAAGGCATTTAAAGGCACTGCTGAAGAACAGGGCAGGCAGACCCTAGACATTGAGCTCTCCGGGATTTAGAAATTTCCACTGTCTAAAGGAAAGTGTGGCAGATCTTCCTATTGGAAGAATATGGTAGATATCTTTCCCCTAGGAGTGCTGCTTGCAGTTTTCTCAACTTTTGGTTATTTTTTAAAGTGTGCTGGTAAGTCCTTATGGGGATCATGGACATATAAACACCGTGTTCTGCTAATGGAACTTCAAGGATGTTGTTTTGCATCTAAGAGGCCAAATACATCAATTTTATAATATACTCAACCTGTAAAAGCGTTTGTCCTTAAAACTCCAGTCTCCTCACAAGGATGGGTCACCTATTAATGGAATCAATTAGTAGAGTTCAACATACCAGCAAATGAGAGCAAACAAAGCCAAACAAAATCCTTTTTTGCTTTAGATTATTTTTTTTATGAAACCTATTGGCTTTTGCCTTTCAGACCCATCCCTCTTTACTTGCTGGTTGTTTCACTGCCATTATGTCTAAATTAATGATGTGTTTGGCAGTCAGACAACTGATCCAATTGGCTGCAATGTCACATCTGAAAATGCTCATCAGTTCTGCAGTCTACTCATTTTTTATGACTGACAGGAACACAGCCATTGAACTGTGTGCTTGCTCCTGCTCTCCCCACGCACTCAGCACACAAACAGCAACATTTACATTAATTTGGTGAATATGCAGCCATGCTTATTGAGTGTGGGGGGGTTCGTTGTAGAGGCGTGGAGAGTAGAGGACTCCAGCAACCTTTGTTGGAGGAAAAGTGACTCTGCACCTCACTCTGGGAGACCAGCCTGGGGTTGCCCAATCCCTTCTAGAATAAGGCAGGGCGTATCTTTTAGAGGGGGAACTCTCTTAAGTGGGCAAGCTAGCATGATTGTATTTCTAACTACTTGGCTGCAACAAGAAGGCAGAAAAAACAAAGGTATGTCTCTCTGACACAGGCCCAACAAAATGATTTACGTCTTGCAGTGCTAAAATGGACATTCATCTCTTCCACCATCCAGGTTATTAACAACACTATCAGATAATACGACAACCAGGACAGACTTCTGTGAAAGTCCATATGAATTAGCCTCCCATTTTGACAGTGAAGCATCACCAACTATTGTCTCAGTACACTTTTCAAACCCATTTTCTATANTACACTTTTCAAACTCATTTTCTATATGTCCATTAATTTATTTGTCATTAACATTTTTTCCATTGCTTATTTGTGTAAATATCATGTTAGACAGTGTCAGTTTTACTAAGATCTGGAAAAGATAACATCTGTTGTTTCTTCTCAGTGAGCTAGGTCTGTTACCCCCTTTGAGAAATAAATTATATTTGTTTCATGTTGTTTGTTCTTGCCAAATCAATGGGGACCATTCCTCATCTTATTATTTCTCAGGTGTGTAGAAATAATTCATTGGATTGCTCATTTCTTTTAGAAAATGAAATTACTCAGGTGGTCTGTAATTTCTTAATAGCATTTATTTTAAAGATAGAAACCATAGCCGTCCAGAGACAATTTCCTGGCAATTCATTCACCCCTCCAAAGTTCTCTGAACAGCCATATGATTCATCTGTCAGTTCTTTAAGTATCCTCAGAAGAAATTAATCAGGTTTAGCTGATTGAACATCTCTCATTTATGTTTCTTCTCTTTAAGAGGCTGAGATCCTGCTTACCTTTTGCAACTGGAATTAATTGACTACTTGTCACCTCAAAACTGACCTCTTTAATGAAGGGCAATATAGAAATACTTGGTTCAGTGTATTTTCCTAGAAGAAATCTCTAGCACTGATGTCATAAGCATTACCAGTAAAACCATTTTTCCCTAGATGAAGTGGAAAAAAATCTTGGAAAATAATAAATAAATATTTTTCCTTTTTAATTCTTTATCCTTCAATCTGAGCTGTTTTTTTCCTTAAACTTTCAGTATGGCTACACATTTGCAGCAGTATTTTCAAGTATATTGAATTTTAATTAGTCTCACCATATCACTGGTGAGACTAATTCCCTCCATTCCACTTTTCTTCCCCAGCCAAGAAAAAGTTAACAATTAAATCACTCACAGTGGAATTCTTATCTATATATCAATAGGATGATGGCCGATAAATAATTTTAAGCACAGAACAGTGCTATCCTCTGAACCAGTAATTCCAAAGGTATTCAATAACACTATAAGGATGTAGCAGATTAAAGGCAATGAGTATCCTCCTCTGAAGCTACTATAAGTTTCTTTCAAATGCATAATTGATTGGTTTCTCCAATATACCAATTCCTTCTACATTGTTAGCAACAGCATCTGATCAAATATTCTTTGCTTCAGGACTGTAGCTGTACTAACCATGTCATGGCAAGACTGAAAAGTGCTCTGACAACTGCTTCACAAGACAAGGAAAAGGCTGAGAATAGCAAATGAGACCACCCATGCTTCACACTCAAGTCTGAGAGCTCTGCAGCAACAAAGCTCACTTTCTCACTTTAAACCCTTCATGGCCACTCAGTTTTGCTATGCAAATCAGGGCTTATAGAGGACAAGCAGAAACTAATATGAGAATGAAATGCATTAGTTCTACAACAATTTTTTACTACTTTATATGTCTGCTTATTTAGAATGCATGTCGAATTGCAATTACACATATGAACCAAAGGTAGT
>WEZZ01031852.1:32009-44543 GCA_013400585.1 Chloropsis cyanopogon | reverse complement strand
ACACACTAGTTACATCATACCTTGCAGTGACAGTCTTTCTGAATTCTACTTAAGGAACAAAGATAAGACATTAGTACCTCTTATCTGTCCAAAATAGTCTTATTTGGGACTTTGTAATCTTCCCAAAATCCATAACTTGCTTTTGAGTTGAGTGTGCAGTTAAAGAAATACTAATTTAATATGCTGATGTATTTCAAGCTGTATTAGTAAAGGTAAAAAATACAGCAGAAAGAAGATAGTAGAGAGAGGAAGAATTATGATGTGGGAGATAAAATTATTAAAAAGGCAAAAGCAGAAATGTTACAGTTTGAGTTCTATGAAATCATCATGCTTTCAATGTATTTTTAAAATTATAAAAAAAAAAAACCAGCAAAAATTGTCAGTGACTCCTAAAGTTAAGATAGTTCAAATAAAGCCAAAAAAACCCCATCTGACATCAGTTCTGTGTAATGACAGTAACCAAAGGGATATTTTGAAAAAGTAGCTTGTCAGATCCTCTCATTTTAGAAAGCAATTGGACTGAAATTCTTCTACTAGTCAAAAATAATAGCACAAGAAGGAGCAGAGCTGAGATTCAAATTTTAGGATCTTATATCCAGCAAGAATTCATTATGTCCATTTTTGTGCTTGAAACTTGCAGTTCCCTACAGTTTTAGCTTTTCACAGTACCTGCCAATAAAGTGTTTAAATCTGTTTTGAGATTCTGAACTGTTTGTTTAGATCCTCAAGTACACTGTAAAGCTGCATGTCTTTCCGTATAAACTGCACTGTCCTACATTCCTAAAAAAGAAAAAAGCTATTGAATTTCCCATATAGAGGCAGCTTACATGCTGGATTTCTGTCAGTGAATGAATCAACAGGCCTGGGAGCTACAGACTGTAACATATTGGAAGGGGTCTTAAGTAGATTTTGCCACTCAGCAATACAACAATTATTCAATATGAGAGAGATTTTCCTGTCTTCAGTCTTGGTCTCTATTTCTGAACCACATTGGTACATTTTTCTGCTTGCTGTAATACTTCTGATTCTTATCACATCCTTTTTTCTTCAACACTATTAGAAAGCAGAGTTCAACATGGAAGTACTTTTATGAAATAAAACTACAGCGCAAACTCCAAAACAGAAGGGAATCCAACCACCTCTGGCTGTAAGCAGTTACAAAATATAATACATTATCCTCTTCCCAGGTAGAGAAAGAAAATCTAAACACTCTGTGATTACATGGTAATACCATACAAACCTAATCAAGATCAAGAAAAAGATCACTGGGAGCAAACTAAGTGTGGCACATGCTGGGAAAAAAGAGGCTCCTATGAGAACACTGGCAACAAAACAGGACCAAGGAAAACTCACATTTGCTGCTAATAAAGGTAGGAGATCCAGTGATGAAGGAATAACACACAAACACATTAGTACTCATTTTCCTCTTCTGCCTTTACAGGTGAGGTCTACTCTCAGTTCACCTTATTGTATTTAATGGCAGCCTCAGAGTCTGAGGGAGTGAAGTATTGCCCAAAAGAGTAAATTACAGTAGAGACGAGAAGCATAAATTGATCAGACTGGAAATACCAGGTCCATAGGACTGCATGGGACTCAAGGACATTGCAAAACAACATTGCTTTGAGACTGCTCTCATCTCTGAGAGATTGTACCTTTCAAGCACTACTACTGTTGCTGCTACAAATGTAGCTTGTTTTCAAAGAAGGAAGGGAAATGATTGGCTGCTAAGAGTAAAACCCAAGTCCAAAGATTTTGTGTGTGGGGCCAGACTTAGCATTTATATCTTTCAAATGTCTTTTCCACTGTCTACAGGTACCTCACTACCACTAGTCTGTATAATTGCCAGAAAACATTGCCATGATACAAAAAAAAAGAAACCAAACCAGCACTTCACAAATAAGTGCTCAGCAACAACAAAAGGTAGCCTTTGTTCTGTAAAAAAATCCCAAACAAAATGTTTCATCAACATTTTCTGCTGCCAGAGCATTAAAATTTCAGCAGCACAGAAACCTGTATAACAAAAAAACAAGATATGTGAGTACACGATGTTAACAGAAAAATGAACCTTTCCTAACAAGTGGAATAAATCCCACCAGGAAACAAGAATACCTATTCCTTTAAACCTAAATAAGAAATTTACAGAAATTTCAAAAGTATTAGAGGCTGAAAAAATAGGCAGATTCCAAATCATATGTGTATATATATGCTCGACATTCTTCCTCTCTCTTAGATAAGATCCCAGGTCTGAAGTTGTGACAAAAACTGGAGTATCTACAGTACTGACTTGCTACTGAAACTGAATTAATTTACTTCTTTCCAGGTGAAGATTATAATATAAAATGTACACAATTTACTGTAATTTCCTGATTGGAATGTATATAATACTAAGCTTTCGTTAATATTGAAACTGTGCTAGACATTTAGGTACTTCAGGGTTGTATCAATGGGGTGGGACAGGGGTTACAGCACTCTCTAGTGAGAAAGAATGGTGGGCAGAAGAATAAAAGGCCAAAAATGAAAAGCATCAAAACTGTTAAATTATAAATAAATGTCAGCGCCCGGCCTTGAAGCCGGCCAGGCGCTCACAAAGTTCTTTTTCGCCCTTGCCCTTACCAAAGAACGAGGCTGAAGTCTGCCGTCTTCGCGTTCAAGGTTGTTTATTAATTCTTATCACAAACATTTTCTCTCCGGGCTGCCGAGGTCTGTTCAGCAGCTCAGAACATGGAGGACTCCTCCCGGCAGGGAGGTGTCCAAGTTTTTATACTAAAAACTACGTATATCATGTTTACAATTTTCCCCCAATGCCCACCACCTGCGTAAGTGACACTCGTGACATCTATTACCTATCAAATGTGTTCCCGTCACCAAGAAAATGGAGAAGAAGAAGAAGAAGGAGAAAGAACAGGGCACGCCCAAAAATCCTCCATCTTCTGTCTTCTATCCCCCATACCTAAAACCTAGAAATCTACTTTTTCAACTTATACCTACTTAATTATCATTCTAAATAAACTCTTGTGGCTTGTAATCCTCAGATATAGATGGTAAATTCTCCCAAGGGCTAAGATCAAAGGCAGTGGTGTTTTCCCCCTCATTCCAAGGCTTCTGGGGACCCAGGACACTCAAAGGGATGTCCTGGGCTCCCACAATAAATAGAAAGGTCTTTGAAATAATATGTAAATAAAGACCTGCTTTTTTAATGAAGACAGGAAAGAAGAAAAAACCTCTTTAGAGAAAAAGTGAACTTGATACCTATCCATATATTATGCATGTCACCACAGTGTTAGTTATCATATATATGTGGTATATAAATAGCCAATTATTATACAGTTCAGATTTTTGAATGCTGCCTTTTCACTCTACATAAAGAGTAATTATTATATATTGGCTAGCTTTTTCTACAAAATCTGAAATATTTATCAAAAGTTGATAGATCTTTGATTGGTCTGTTCAAATTACTTGCCAACTGTGAAATGGCAAATGTCATGTAAAGTAGCTGGGTTAAAAAACCCAACAACTTTTAAGAACTAATACAAAAAGTGAAAAATCTTGAATTGCTCTAAAGGTATTTCAAGGGTCATCAGTGTTTGGCATTGAGACATACTTCATATAAAGCATTATTGCCTGAATTTAAAATAATCCTGTCTTGTATGCCTGAGAACTAACATAAAAGAAAAAAAAAGTATATTGTCACATGCCAGACTGTACACACAAATATTTCTGATAGAATGCATGAGGCCTAGCCATGTATTAAGTGGCAGAGCCATGTTTTGAATCTTGATTCTTTTTAATTCAGTTCAGACAACTATGGAAGTTACATTTAAGTATTATGACAAAAAAGTGTATATATTGTATGTATAGGAATCCTTTTGCCTTTTTTATCCAATGATTTTCTGGCCTGTACCAACTTCTGTCAGTTGACAACCTTGTACTTTTGACAATTCCACTTAATTAATTAGGAATCAGATATAACTTCAGCTTCTGAAGTATAATTGTGAGCAATTTGAATAAAGTTCTAAATTTAATAATTAGACAGAGCAGATAATTCACAAGAACAGAAAAAGAAAAAAGAGTGATTGTTGCTTACCTAAATGTCAGGAAGCCTTTCAAGGCAGCATTCCACAGCAATCTCATAGCCATGTCCTGGAAATGCAGTCTGGACAGATGGACTCCACAGCACAAGAAAGGTTTGTTGGATGAGTAGCTGGCGATTCAGGGTCAATACTGGGGCATATACTCTTTAATTTCTCCATTAGTGATCTTGCCAAAGGGATGAAAGAGATGGGGCTGTTCAGCCTGGAAAAAAGAAGGCTCTGGGGAGGCCTTATTATAGCCTGCCAGTATTTCAAGGGGGCTTGAAAAAAAATGGGGAGAGTGACTTTTTACACAGGAGATAGCAAAAGAACAAAGGGGAATGGTGTTTAAGTAAAAGAGAAGAGATTTAGAATAGGTGTTAGGAAGGACTTCCCTTCTGTGAGAAGGGTGAGGCACTGGAACATGTGTCGGGGAGTTTTTCCTTCATGAACAGGATGGGGCTGCTGGGGTATGTTCCTTGAGCCTTCATTGCAGCATCAGCCTCATAACATGGTTTAGACAATAGAAAGATGGCAAAAAGCTCACATACAAGCAGCAGCAGCCAAAGACCTCTCTGTTACAGAACATTTTAAAAACGTTCTTGCCAATAGCATATTGCTAAAGCTTACAGACAATTGTTGTAGCCGGTTACTAAAAGTACACGTACACCAGCTTCACACAATGCTTGCTTGTCTTCGTTCTATTAACAATCCACAATACACCATTATTAAGCTAAAAACCTTCTACTATCTTCCTAAGCATATTTTCCTGCGGTCTTAAGGTCTAGCTTAGCCAAGCCTAAAACTCAAGCTATTGTTTCATGTCCTTGCTTACTATACTATTGTAACTTTTTCTACTTTCCGACTTTGCAGCTGCAGCTAGTTCTCTGTTCTTTCTGTTTCTAAGGCCTGATTTTCCAGCTTTCTAAAAATCTTCTTACCTTTACTATTTCCCACAGAACAGATTGCTCAGGGAGGTGGCAGATGACAGATCCCTGAAAACATTCAAGTTCTGAGCTCTGAGTAACCTGATCTAGTTGAAGATATCCCTACTCAGGGCAGGGGGTTGGATTAAATGACTTATCTGTTAGTTCTACTTTTGTTCCAACTTCAGTATATATAGATCAAGGGGATTTTTTTAATAGTTCCTGACATAAGTTTTCTTCCATCACACATTTGTCTTAAAAATTAATTATTTAAAAACTAAACTGTATTTGTTTTGGAAAATCAGAATGATGAAACTGAAATAAAATAACGACTTAAATGTTACAGAGAATATTAAAAGTTGCGTTACTTATGAACATGTACAAAACAAATATGAAAACCTTTAGACCAGCTGTTAACTAGCATTTCAAAGCCAAATGAAGTGAATTCATAGAATAATGCACCAGATGGAAGAAATATGTATACCCAGGGAATAACTGGTTCTTTATCTGCAATTCTAGCTTACTTTCAGACACATACTTATTATCACTGAAGAAAACTTCTTCACTCTGTGTAACACCTTGAAATAATGTAGTATTCTTTATGCCCTTGTAATTTTTTGCATATTTTTTTCCTTCAGTGTACAAAGGAGGAAAGTAGTAGGTAAAAAAATAGAAACAAACTTGAGGTATGTAAAAAAAAAGCTTTCTTATTTAGCTTATGTCTGAACATGATCAAATGTTTTACATCTTATTTAATCATAAATTCATATAGGGGTCCTTATAAATGAAACTAACAGGTTTTTTGAATATAGCTTATGTTTAACATTGATTGGATAATTTTGGATGTGCAGAACTATAAAGAAATTACTTTAATTAGCAACTATAAAGGATATGTTCAGGAAACTTCTCCACTACATGCTTAAATACAAGATACATATGCTGAAAATGGTTCTGTCAAACAACATATTTAACTGAAACCTGATAGAGAAAGTTGTACCCATATGAAATATGCTCATAGATTGGTAGGAAATAAAGATGTTGCAAATTTGTTCATTAACACACAACAGAAGGATATTTTTGTTTTTGTTTTCTCCAAATGCTTAGGAGATGGACAAAGAGCATTGGGTTTGTGAGGTAAGGTTTTGGTAGTGAGTGGCCAGAGGGGCAGTTTCTGTGAGGAGCTGCTGGAATCTTCCCCCAATTCTGATAGAGCCAATGCCAGCCGGCTCCTAGATTGGCCAAGGTTGAGCCCAGCAAAGACTGAGGCAGAGTCTCTGGAATAACAGATTTAAGAAGGGGAAAGAAGTTACTTGTCAGGAGCAATTGCAGCCAGAGAAGAGAGCATTGAGAGCATGTTGGAGGAACAACGCTGCAGACAGCAAAGCCAGCGCAGAAGGAGGGGAGGAGGTGGTCCAGGCCGTGGAGCACACATTCTCCTGCAGTCCATGGTGAAGACCATGGTGAGGCAGGCTGTGCCCCTGTAGCCCATGGAGGTCCATGGGGAAGGTAGTGATATCCACCTGCAGCTTATGGAGGACCTCACCCTGGAGCAGGGGAAGAGTGTGAGGAGGAAGGGGAGGAAGAGACAACATGTCATGAATTGAACAGAGCCCCCATTCCCTGTCTCCTGAGCTGCTGAAAAGGAGGATGTCAAGAAGTAACAATACAGTTAGGCCCAGGAAGAAGAAAAGGGTGGGGGAAAGGTGTATTAAGATTTGGGTTTATTTCTCATTATCTTTCTCTGATTTGAATGGTAATAAATGCAACAATTTCTCCCAAGCAGAGTCTGTTTTGCCTGTGATGGTAATAAGCGAGTAATCTCTCCCTACCCTTATTTTGGTCCACAAGCCTTTCATTATATTTTCTCTTCCCTGTCCAGCTGAGAAGGAGAATATTAGAATAACTTTGTGGGGTCTTGGAATCCAGCCATGGTCAATACTAACATATACGTAGAAATTAATTTTCTACATGTGAAAGCTATACCTGGTCCTCAAATGCTGCAAATCCATCTAGGTCATGATTCACAAAACCTTAGAATACTGGCTGGTTTTTTGTGCACTAGGTGCTTTAGACCAAAGCTTTCCACATTTATTTCAGCAAACGTGGGCATATACTAAGAAATAATACTCATGTGCATATATTGTTTTATCGTAAATCTCAAGAGCCAATCAAATTATTCATTATTTGGCTTCTTTTGCTGTGGGGTAAAAAATGCTTTCAGAGATATAACTTCACGATAAAACTACAGAAAACAGAGTGCGATGTAGACATCAAACACTAATATACTTTCTCTCAGTATTTTGTTCAACCAAGCATGAATTCCTTTGTTGTTGGTATACATTTTAATGTTGTGGTAAGATGAAGTTAGTACCCAATGTATGGAGATTAAAAAAAAGATGTGTTTCTTTGTTTTGTGCTATGACTCTAATGATTTTGCATAATCAGTGCAGCAAGTTGTGGCAGAGACAGAAAATTAATAAAACCTGACGACTGCACAGAGGATAAAATCATTGCTGTAAATTTTCAGCTGTGCTGTACTGGGTTATTTACTGCACATGACAAAAACAGAGGATGTTTAGCTCAGATGCAGGCAGAAAATAAAGGCCTTCCAAGTCCAGATGTCTTAACTCTGATGAAAAGATAAAAGTTGAATCTTGAAGTGTTAATATTTTATTTCTAAAATATTTTAATTATAATTTTTCACCCCCTAAGGCACTTCCCTTTCCTGTTTTCTTTAAAGCAACCAGATGGTTGAAACTTGTGGAACAAGAGCTATTTGCACATTTCAATCCCCAGTCTTCACAATATTATATAGAAAACACAATACTGTTACTTAAGAAGATAGTAGCAATTGCACATACAAAAATACCCTTGTGGAAAGGGAGGTAGCTGAGAACCTGACAGTTAAATTCATTTCTCCTCTCCTTGCAGACTAGAGTGTAAATCCGTGCTTAAGGAATAATGAAGGAAGGCTTGCTTGCCTGAACAACCTGTAAGAGACTTCAACAGAAGCTAGCACAGCAATAACATGAAGGTATACGAAGAGTTTTCTAAATTACTCTAAAATCTACAGAAACACTGTCAGTAGTGGCAAAGTCACATACAACTAGCATAATAATCAGATCAGTGTGAGACCCTCTCTGTAGTCACAGCTGCAGTGCTTAGGGACATAAAATTTATTTATACGATCTTTAAAAAACATATAGGCAGGCAGCAGCTTGAACTGAACCCTGGTTCATTCCTAGATTCAGAACTATCTGTAATTTGGAACAAGCAACACTATTAGGAATTGTCAGAGCTGTATTTGTACCTGCCATGAATGAGTGGTTTGATCTGCTCAAAGAAATGGCAGCAAAGATATTGGCAAAAGCGGGTTTACTATAAAAGTGAAAGCATGAAAAGGTTTGTTGGCAAGGTGCACTCTATTACTTACTAGATGGTTAAAGCATACAGGGAAAAATCAAGCTTAAATCTGAAATCGATAAACCTAAAACTAAATTATCTACATAGAGGCTAGAATGGAAAGGATTAAGGATAAAAAAGAATAAGGGAGACCTACCCTTACCCTACCCTTACCTACCTGTCCCAAGTTTCACAGAGTGGGACCTTTTGCCAAACTTTGCCCTGAACTTGACCAGCAATTTTCACCAAAAGGTTTAAGCAGCAACTATACTTAAAAGCACTAAAGTGATTCCTGAATTGACACAATTTGACCAAAGATTCTGTAGAATTGACTATAGCACAACAATACCTCACTTACAGGCCTAACTTGCTTACAAATCTAATATATTTAAGAGCCTAAGAGAGTAATATTCATAGTACATTTGCTGTCATATTCACACACATACAGACTAAAGGAGTATATACAAGTCTCCATAGCCAGCATTCAACAGCAAACCTCCAAGTACAGCAAACTTGGGAGTTCTCTGTCTCTGAGAGGTGTCCCACTCTGAGGGAGTTTGCTGGTCATAGCCTGCTGCAGTCCAGCAGAGCTCAAAAGATCACACTTAGGACCACTGTTGACAGGGTCACAAGATGACACTTGGCTTTAGTCAGAGTAAATTTCCATCCTGACCTCAATCCAGGTCAGTAACTTTCTCTGAAAGTTCGATAACGAAAATGTTGTTCCACTTGGGTTGTTATTCAGACAAGAAAAATAGGTTTCCAAGGCTGGTTGTTAAAAAGCAGGATCACATTAGACAGCAGAAGTTCCTGGCAGCAGACAGTGCTTCTGCTGAGCTCAAGAGGAGCTTAGGCCAGGTGCTGTTTGTCAAGACTGAGGCCTAATGAGCATTTCAGAGATAATAGTAGAGCTCAAGGAAAGGGGGGAATGCACCACCACATACCTTACTTCAGTCAAGAGGTAAAGTCCAACTTCCTTGCTACTCACCAGACAAGGAAAAAGTCTTTAGAGGACCTTAAGTTTTATCTTGGTCTAACAATTTTGAAAAAACCCCACAACTACTTGTACGCATTATTTTTACAACAACTATACAAAGTTAGCCTTTGGAAGGGAGGTAGAGAAGAAGAATAATGTAGCTATGACCACATCATGATTTGGACGTGAGCTCTGCCCTTAAAGAACAGTCCTCTATTTTAAATTAACTTCACAGTCACTCAGATAAACGCCAAATATATCCTCAGAAATACATGCTTAATGCAAGTGTTCAGGCACTGCAAAGAATAGTCGCGTCTATGCTATCCTTTCACATGAAAACAAGTGCTTACCCACTGCAATGTGCAGAACTGACATCCATCCCTGACCACATATTCCATTATATGATGCTTATTTTAATGTCACTCAACAAATGTAGGACAAGTCACTGAGGCTCTTTCCAGACTGTCTTCATGTTATGTTTTGCAGTGTAGTATGAGTTGCAATCTGCCAGACAGGGGCATTAGGCCTGCTATAAAACAGGGAGATAGTCTAAATCTCACTGTTCTGCTTTATTTCCAGTCCCGGGATGCAGAATAGGTCAGTTTAAATCAAGTCTGCACTACTAGCTGCTAGTAAGTCCTTTGTGAGCTTTAAGCTCTCTCTGCACTGGGAAAGATAACCAGAAGAAGGGGGACAGTGGAGGTATGGAGAAATACAAATTATATACATACTTCTTAAAAATAGTGGGGTTTTTTCCTGTTCATTCTCTCAGGATTTAGCAGCATCCCCACAAAAACTTTCTGGCCTCCTATGTGACACCTAATACCTCCACTCCACCCACATTCCTCTGATGAAGCAATGGCTAGGAGCAACACAACAGATTTTCATCACAAGGAGCTATGTTAATGAAAATCTAGTCATAAAGGAGTCCAAAATCCTCAAAAGTGTTGTGATATTTTCTTTAGAAACATCAGAGGATATGGGTCAAAGAGGCTGGTGTAATGCTATGTACCACTGAAATATAACCATCTTTCTGGCAAGGTAAAAAAATAACGAAAACCAGAATAAAACATATTATCGTCCCCCCTCAAATTATCCACATTTCATCTATTCAAAACAAAAAGGAGGAAAAAAAAAAAAGACTAAACAACAAAGAATTTAATCCCACATAATTTCATGGATGACAAATTCAGGCTGGAGGAACTCAGGAGGTCCCAAGTCCAACTCCCCAGAGATATTAAGACCAGCTGTGAGGTCAGACTGGTTGCTTAGGGTTTGATCCAGTCTGGTCTTGAAAAGATGGAGACTGAACAGTCTCTCCCAGTCCTTGACTGTGCTTATGGTGAAAATTGTCTTTACAGACAATCAAAATCTCTTGTATCAACTAGTTGATCTAGTATCAACTAGCTTTTTCCTGCCATGCAAAAAGAGCCTGCGAAGTGCTGTTTGCATGCCCGCAAAGAGCCTACCATGTGATATATTTTGCATGCAGTTCATGTGAAAAAACAGTCATTGTATAAAATAAAGCAAAGTTTTTGAAATACAGGCTGAAACTTTGACATTTTCAGCTTGTTGAAAGAGAGTTATGAAGTATCCCACCCTGCCTGTACATTAAGCTTTAAGATACATTCCCTGGCTTTTGCAGTGTCCCTGAGCCAGCAAGAATGCATGGAAAGCATCAGCTAAAGCTCCCCAGGAACGACAAACAGAGAAGTGCCAAATTTCTGAAGACAAATTTGCCTGGCTTAAATATTCAACTTTTCTGAAATAAAAGCTTTTGCAAGCACTTCAGCTTGGACTCAGAGCTGCTATATAGCAACCTTTGAAGCTTTCTGATAACTCACACACTCTCTAAAGTATCCTTTTTTTTGGTTTAAAAACTGAGTTCCGTTCCAAGAGAAATAAAATCTTACATTCACTTGGTGCAGACATTCATTAGAACTGCTTCACATATATACCTTTCTCAGGAGAGCCCTTTAGGATCTTCATAAATATTAATTTACAGAGTACCCAAGGGGCATAGGAATTTTTTTTTTTTTTTTTATGAAAAGGAAGACAGACAGAACACCTATTCCCAACTTCTCAAACAAAATCTTCAGCAGAGCAAGAAACTAAACCTACATGCCTTACTTGCTTAGGCAAGCTGTAGTTCAACAGTTTCTTTTCTCTCCAGACCACTCTACTACTCAGTTGGCACAATATTTTAGAGATCTTAGATTAAATGTTGACAAAAGGACAGGATCAGGGAGGAATGCTCAGCTGGGAGACCAGAGGCCATGCTCGCCAGCAAATGATTGGTTACAATGCAATATGGACTCCACGTACCTCCCAAAAGAAATTTCAGACAAAAAACAAATGTTCATCTGATCATTCCTGAATACGCAAGCTAGTTGTGGGGGGGGAGTTTATTGTAGTTTGTTTGGGGTTTCTGCAAGTTTTTGCGCTTGAACAGATGGTTTGAACTTGAAAGAATAGACATCAGCATTTAAAAAATTCAATAAAAATCATAATAATAAAAAAAAAATCATTCTATGCCAAGTCTTTATGCTGATACAAACAAATTAATATGGACATTTTATTACAGAGGTTTGCTTTTCTAATTTTAAAAAATTCTGTGCATGGAATTTTACTTTGTTGTTGTTTAACTGACAGAGAAAAAAATGTTATAACCAGCCACTGAGAAAAAAAAAAGGATTCTTGATAAAACAGTGATAGCTAAGGTCATTTACTATTGACATAGTGTTTTGTTTACAAAATTTTTCAACATATTCACATGAAAGTAAGAGCACCATGTGTGCCAGTCTTTCACCCTCACGAAGGGATTTTTATTCTGAAGGCTCTTCTTCTTAGAGTTATACAGTTGATATTTTCACACTTAGCAGATAAATTAGAGAGGGAAGATGCTTATCTTGATATAACTTCCTTCCTTCCTCAGCTGGACAGGAAAGAGAAAACATAATGAAAAGCTTGCTAATCAAGATAAAGACAGGAAGGGATCACTCATCACTCAGTTACAGTCATGGGCAGAACATACTCAGCTTGGGGAAATTAGTTTAGTTTATTTCCAATCAAATTAGTATAGGATAACAAGAAATAAAAAAAAAAAAAAAAAAAAAAAAAAAAAAAAAAAAAAAAAAAAAAAAAAAAAAAAAAAAAAAAC
>WEZZ01031852.1:9839-31961 GCA_013400585.1 Chloropsis cyanopogon | reverse complement strand
AAAAAACCCACCAACCAAAACAAAAACAAAACAAAACAAAACAAAAAAAACCCACCAAACCCATTCCTCCTTCTCCCAAGGCTTAACTTCATTGCTGATTTTCTTACCTTGTTTTCCTCAAGTGGCACAGTAGGACAGGGAGTGGGGGTTATGGTCAGTTCAGCACATGCTCCCTCTACCACTCCTTCCTCCTCAAGGGAAGGACTCCTCACACTCTTCCCCTGCTCCATTGTGTCGATCCTCACCCGTGGAGTCCTCTATGAACATCTCAAATGTGAGTCCCTCCCATGGGCTGCAGAATGGGGCGCAGTCCTTCAGGAACAGGCTGATCCAGAGTTGGTCTCCTGCAGGGTTACAAGTCCTACCAGAAAACCTGCTTCAGCATGGGCTTCCCACAGGCTCACAACCTCATTTAGCCATCCAGCTGCTCTGTTTTGGGGTTCTCCATGGGCTTCAGGTGGATCTTTGCTGCACCATGGAACCTCCATGGCTGCAGGGGGGACAGTCTTGCTCTTCACCACAGCTTCAGTGCCTGAAGCACTTCCTCCACCTCCTTCTTAACTAACCTTGGTGTCTGCAGAGCTGTTTCTGTCATATATTCTCATTCTTCTGTGCTGTTAGTATTCTGACAGTAGAAACATTGAGTTTTTTTCCTACTGCTGTCTCTGATGGGCTCAGTCTTGGCTAGTGCATCCACTGCTGTTGTTCTTCTTGGCTGATATCTGAGGTTCAAAAAAATTCCTCAGTACTTCAGTACAGAAATGCAGCATTTTAGGTATGGGAAAGTGTTTTAAAGTTTCTGCACTCCCCAAAAGTCCTGTGTTGCTTCATTCTAAGAATATCATCTCTGTAATTCCAGAAAGCAGTGTGCAAAATTGCAGAACACCAGCAGCAACTTTCAAAGTACGTTTCAGACACGATTCAAATTGCTCTACAAGTATCTGTTAAAATAAAAAAAAAAACTCCAACATATACAACGACTTTCTCAAAGAACTTAACCTCCAGTAAAATAACTTATTCTTGAACAAAAATCTCTATTAAGCACCACTCTGCTTTTAGTATCCATTAGCAGAGAAAAGGACAATAAAAAATATTCACATAATGACAAATCCGAAAGTTTTTTACTTCGGTGTTTTAAGCAGTGTACTACTGACTTTCAGCCTTATAGTTTAATTTTCTCCCTTCCCTAAGAGTTTTGCTATGCAGAGGAACACTTTTTTCAACGAAGGGAGGAAGGGTTGGTCTAAATATATATACACACACATTTACATGCCTTGTTATACACAGATAATTTATATCGAAACAGCCATTTCTGCCCACTGTTTGGACAATCTAGCATAATGGTGAGTTACAGTTATTCACACATGTATCTTGCAGATACAGAGACAGTTTCTTGTGCCTCTAGTCTCATTTTATGCCTCTTTACCAACAGTATATTTTCAACAATCATATAAGCAAAAAATTAAGTTGCATTATTACAAGACATGTAATTTCAGAGTTTATTAAAAGAACATTTCTGAAGATTCACATCCCTGTAGGCAACAGCTGGTGAAAGAAAAGGAGCAGCTGGTGGTTTTCAACAGCTGGTGACAGCAACCATTGATGTGAGATACTACATTTTTTTGATAAAAAAAGAAAAACACTAATACTGTTTCTGAGCACTTAGACAACTACACTGGCAAAAGGAGTCAAATGTGTTTGCTTGCTTTATAGATTCAGGGCATGTCTACCACTGACAAAAAACCCAACAAAACACCATAACAAAACAAAACAAACAAAGAAACTAATTTGAGTCCAAAACCTACATTAGTTTGGGTATAATGACAGAATAGTTGTGTTAACATAGCATTTTGGCAAGTGGAACACAGTAATAAAAACATACCTGGTTTTGTGGTAGGAAGATTTGAAGTTGTCATGCCTTGCACTATTGAACAAACAAACTTCCTTAGAAAAGGTTTTCTTGCATCTGCTAAGTCCGAAAGTGCAGGATAAGATTCCCTTAGCAAAGGTCCCAAAGCCCTGCAATCTCTTTTGAAGGTCCCTAGACTATGTGTTGCCATTTCCATACCCTCTATATGGAAGATCAGTAATGGATAGTAGTCTGTGGGCTGCACCAGGCTTGGAAATTTCCTTGTGACATCCTTAACCCATAGAGGCAGCAGATCTTCCTACTAGTTGGGCCCATTTGGCCCAACTTCCTGCTTCACAACTGGTACCCTCCTCCCTGCTGGGGGATGAATAAAGGATCCCTCCCTTGATCTTGAATTGTTTCTGGTAGCTGCTCCTTCTTTAGGGAGGCCCAAGCATGGTCCCACCAGTCTATCTCTCTGTCTGATTCTCTGATGCTTCTCAGCCTTTCTACTTCATTCCATATCTCCACTAGACTGAGCAGCTTGTCCACCTGGTCACATCTGATGCAACTGCCAGCACTGCTACAATCCACTGAGAGGCATGGGCATTCCCTGGAGCCTGAAGCCTGAATGCCTACATAGAGTTTGGCATGTTTTACATGTTTTTTTGTGAGCTCCGCCTGGGTTGCTGTATCTTTTTCCACGACCTTAGACAAGACCTCAGAATGGACATCATATTTGAACTCTCTTGGGGAACATAAGGACCAGCAACTGAGCTGGCTGCTTTTGGTGCAGCACTTTGCCCTGCCTGTGCAAATGGACAACCACTTGTGCTCCCTGGAGCCATTTAAATCTCCCTCAGATGCTCCTGGCAACACCCCTTCTTTGCCTGACTGGCTGACGAGGTGTGCCACATCCTGAGGGGACCCTGGGCTGCTGCTCCAGTTAACATTCAAATAATATTAACCCAAATTCCTAACAGCACAATGATCATGGGAGAAAAAGCATGCCTCCACAAGGTTTCTATCCCCGTTGTAGCACATTTTTAATCCACAGAAAGCAATTTAGTCTATAATTTACATCCTAAAACACCCATCTTGTTAGTACTGGCCCACATACTCTGCCTTTTAAGATCTAATCTGTCAGCCAAATTTGTTTTTTTTAAAACAAACAAAAAAGCTACATTTTTAATAGTTTAAAACAAACAGAAGAAATAAAGGTTAGCTAACAGTGTGTAAAGAGGCCAGCTATTACTACTGGCAAAATGTAATTCTTTTGGAGCATGAAGCCAAGCCAAGTTGTGTAT
The DNA here is from genome assembly GCA_013400585.1 of Chloropsis cyanopogon. NCBI lineage: Eukaryota > Metazoa > Chordata > Aves > Passeriformes > Irenidae > Chloropsis > Chloropsis cyanopogon. The sequence continues at coordinate 28,805 of WEZZ01031852.1, read as the reverse complement.
TGCCAAGCTGAGCCAGGCTGAGCCATGGTGGGAGAGGCTGGGTGTCCTGGCTCTTGCTGCATGATGGGATAAAACTCGTCAACAGAGAGCTGGACTGTTCTTCCCAACAGAGATGGAAAATTCACTGTTAACCACTGAGTGCTACAGTGATGCTAATGAGATCCCAGTCTGAAGGCAAAGGGCTGCTGAGAGGTGAAACAGGGCTCCCCTGGCCTGTGGGAGTTCCAACACAGGTACAAACAGTTATGGTCTCACTGCATCCCACATCTTCCCTTCTCCAGAGACTTCTCTACCCAGTGTCCTTGTCCTCCACAGGAATATTTCAAACACAGCAGCTGTAATGTAATACAACTCCTAGAGCTGGAGACTACTCCCCATCAGAAACAAATACTCGCTGAATATTGTTGTTCCCATTCCCTGCCCATGCACTGAGACACTGCTGCCATTCTGATCTCTAATGCTCCCAGATGTAAATAGATTTCAGCAGTGCCCTACTTGCTTCCTGAAGGCTCTCAGGAGCCAGTAGTGTACACTCAATTGCTAATCAGCCTCCATAGGACTCTCTAAGTCCTACCAGTAATCCTCTCTGCTGTACCCTGGCCACATGGCACTCCAGAATCTCATCAGGAGATTTAATGGGAAGGAAAGCTGTTCCATCAACTAAAACAAACTGAGGGCTTCATCTTGCATGGCTTGCCCTGTTTTCAGCACAGGAGACTCTGGACTTGGAAGCCCTCTGAGCTGAATGGTGGGGGGGACTTACTGTGTAAATAGCAGTGCAATTTAGGAGAGAGGAGGAAAGGTCAGAGTGTGTTTAGAGATGCTGTATTATCTCTGTGTTACATGTATTTCCCTAATCATCAGGTAAACACTGCAAGTGCATGGCAAATGTACACCTGTGCTGGCCAGAGGTGATACACACCCACACACACCCACCCTGCTGGGTTGGAAGCAGGATCCCAGGGGAAGATCAGTTTCTCTTTCTGCGGCACAGATGAGGCTGCACATCAGCAAGATGTGAGAGCACCACAATGAATTCCAGATGGGAGCTGATGAAGCAAAGAAAGGCTGCAGATGGTTGTAGACATGAAGCAAAAGCCTCTCAAGGAGCTGAAGGAGGCTCAGGCAAGGCATCACAAGGAATGGGACACTAAGGAGGTCTGCAAGCTTACTGTGAGCCAGTGGAGAGTTTGAAAATCACTTATACTTGGATCTTAGGACTAATGAGGGTCTGCAGGTGGTGGCATTCATGTGTGAGGAGCCCAGGAGCACATTGCCTACAACAGAGCCTGGAGTGCTGTGATTATGTAGCAGAATGTCATCATCAAGGATGCTAATTCACAAAATGGCAATCGAGTGTGTCCGAGAGAGCCTTGCTGGAATGGGCAACTGTGGTGCTGCTGTCACAGCCTCACTTGGTGATGCTCCAACACCCAGAGCAGCCAGGAATCCTCAGACCATGCCTTCCTACACTCACCCACTACTTAGCCATCCTGGAAGAGTGAAGATAAGGGTGATGCTGCATGCTCTGCAGTTCAAAGTCTCCTGCATCCATCATGTCACGGCTTGCTCCGTGTTTCAGCAGGGGTTGGCTCCCTCCCTGGGTTCAATTGTAAGTCACTTATTTCAGAACTATTTTCAGATATCTTTCAGGACTGGACACAATCTTAACACTCGTTCCCCTCTAAATCATCTGGGGATAGCTCATCAAACCAAGCACAGACAATAAAGGTGAACTACTCAAAACTCACTTAGTTGGAAAGGACAACTCATATGCTTGGAAAGGACAATGTTATTTTGCAGAAAAACTTAGCCATTTGAAAATTTGTCTGTTCCAAATCAAACAAAAAGAAAAAAAAAAAATCAAAACAGTTGCTTTGTTTTCTCCACATGATTCTACAAAAAGTTCCACTGCAAAATCTCAAAATTACTATATTCTACTGCCATATTATGATAGCTTCAAAGTAGTGCCATTGTGACAACAACACACATTTTAATTTATAATTATATGGAATAGTTATCATTGTACAGAATACACAAATTAAACATTAATATTGCCTTTACAATATTAGAAGAGATATAGCAGTAAATATAGTTTTCTGGGTGTTTCTATACACACATAATATATGTGCAGATATAGATATATATCTACATCCATACATCTCTATATATATATTCACAAAACTCCATTCAAATATGTTAATTTTAGAAACATGTCATTTTCATGATGAAAAACTGTTTCAATGATTTTTTTTTTCTTTTAAAGAAAGCAACCTGTTTTTATAATTTTGTGATTCAGATATACATCCCTCCCACAACTGCCCCTCCAGTGTCCACTCAGCCTGCATCAATATTCATATCTCTCTCTAATCATAAGATGAGCTCCCTGAAGGCCTATAGTAGTTAGGTTCTCTTTATATGACCATTAAAATAGATAACTGGTTCTGCCATTAAGCATCTCTCAGCCTTCTGTGCAGTTATGCAGAAGTGCTTATGGTCCAGTTCCTAACAGGGAATCCACTCTGACAGAGCCCTAGAGAAGCATTTGGGGTACTATCTTGCCAATAATGCTCAGAAGCAGAAAGTTAAGTTAACAAAGTCCTTCAGTGAAAGTTAATTTAGCTATAACCTTGAGTCAAAACCTTACTGAAGAAGTACATTAGGAAGAAATCTTAGCTTAAATTAATTCAACCTGAAAGCTCAATAGAGACATATTAACATTTGTAGCTAGACAAATCAAAGCAGTGAGGCTTTTGGTGGAAAGCACCACTAATTAAGACAGAAAAAAAGAATCCCAGAAATTTTTCTCACCTAGAAAACTTCCAAAACCTGTGGTGGAGCAAAGAAAATTATATTTTATATCAACAAACATCAACCAGTAAAAGCTCTTGTTTAAACAGAACTGTTTAAATGAAGACAATCCCCTATTATTTCTTCTTTCTTTCCTTGTTTCCTTCTCTGCTTATCCCTCTTTCAAGTAGTTTTTCATCTCACTCACTTTACCTTCCTTTTCTTTCTAATTTTGTGTATTCCACTTGCTCTGCAACTCTCCTGCATGAAGCCTCTCTCGCGTTAATCAACTCAGCGATTAAAAACTTTCTTATTGTGGTTTCTTATTGTAACCACACAGATACAGGACAGACATCTAAGGGCTATTATAAGCAGATGTAGGACAAAAGGTAACAGGCCTTCACAGCCCTCTAATTAAAATCAAAAGTCATTTCTCTGAGAGCTTTGATGTCTACGATGCTCATACTTATATTCAAACCTATTGATTTAAACTAGAGGAACATGGCCGAAGGTTGGAATGTTTTCCACTGGTGCCCTGTGAACACATTCTGTCATTGTTTCCAGTAAAACCTCAGTTTCTTTTACTTCAGGACCTCCTATTTAGCTCCAGCCGTCTCAAAATTTAAATAAACCAAATTTTGGAGTTAAAATTTTGAGATTATACTATAAAAATTATTGCAAGGACAAATAAATTCCAGTTCTACATCAGAATATTACTGGGGTGTGTTTTTAAACATAATCAGTAAGTGTCAGCTATGAAGAAAACATAAGTATACATTATTCAGTCATGAACTGAAATGGTGATTTTATAGAGCTACTAAATGGTTGTTTTGGGTATTTTCTGTTGTTGCTGCTACAAGATATAAGCAATGATTTTGGATCTTCACAGTATTTCAAATACTGCTTTTATGAATGTTACATACATCTTTAGTACAGATTAAAGAACCTACCATCTAACATGAAATAGACTCCACCAAAAAGTTTCCACCACAGGAGCAGCAAATAAATTAAGTTTGGCTTTCATTAAATTACAAACAAGTAACTAAATATATGATGCCCAAAAGGCATAACTTCTATTCCCTTAAAACCTAAGCATTAAAACAGACTATATAATTTAATGTGATTAAGCCTAGATATAAAGAACATCTGAGTGAAAAAAAAAATAAATTTGATGCACAAGTACCTTATCAAATTGATGTTTATATAGATTTTTCTGAAGAAGTGAACAAAACCCATGATTACAGTTCTTATCATCTCTGGCTAGTAAGATGACATTTTAAGTAATAATAACTTTTTCAAGTCTATCTTGAATATAGAAACAATTTTCTTTTTTTTTTTTTTCTTTACAATCTGAAGTCCACATCATACATCTAGATCTTTTGGATTACGTTGCTAAAATGTTAGTTCTTATTAATTTAAAACTTACCTGCTTAATCTGCCTCCTAAAAAGCCCTATCTTAATTTCCAGAGGAAACACTGCTTCAACATAGTGCAGATGTATTCAGCAAACACCAGAAAATAGCATCAGCTAGTCTAGAACCCACAGGAGCAAAATTACATAATTCCATCACATGAAAACAAAAAAATCTCACTTGGTTGTAAGGGCAGAAGGTTGCAAGAGAAAGATAGATTCTCAAAATGCGAGCCAAATGCTGTTTGCTAACTAGAATTAGCAGAATTTCAGAAGAATGACTTCTGAAAGCATATTACATCTTGTACTATGAAACATTACCCTCAAGGCACATGAACAAAAAAAGGGAAAGAAACCTCAAGAGTCCAGTTTGTGAAGGTGTCTACAAGCATGCCTTGAAATCAGAGAAGCTGTAAAGAAAAACTAAGGAAAAGCCCTGCAGGTGTTTGGAACAGCTATTTCCTTAGGAGACTTTTTCTTCCCTCTAGTAGGCGCTTTCATAACAACAATCATACACATTTTACCCATAGAGAAGTTTTGTTTTCTACTTATGTAATTCGGGTTAAAAAGTCATCTTTGTCAAGAGGCTGTTTTAGAAACAACTCTAAGATGGGAATGGCTACATTATTTAAATTGTTGCATTATCAGTACAGCAGTTTGTACAGGTGCTACTAAACTAATTACAAACTTGCAGTTCAAGTACCATTTGCCTTGGTGTAGCTGCAACAAAAAGGGAGTTTTGTTCATGCGCTTAAAAAAAAGAATAAAACTTAAATATGTGAAAGGGATTTTGCTCTAGCTAAATGGCCTTTCCCAGAAGTGAGAGCCACCCAGCAATACAATCTAGAGTGGTTAACTGATGGATAAGAGCACCTTATTCAAAGTTCCTTCAACAGCTTCAAAAACGCTTTTCACTGTTCTGAATTCAACAGGTTACAAATTCAACTTTTACTGTTTCTGGTTCTGTAAAGCAAGTTTCATTTGGGAAAGTTTCAGACACGATTACTAAATCTAATAAGGCAAGCAAGGATTTTCTTTTATAACATGCAATAAAACTTCTATTTTTTTTTCAATAATTGGCGTCAAAGAGAATGTTTCTCTGAAAGAGAGTAGATACTTAGGAAGACTGGAACATCAGATCACATGTATCAAAAAAAAGAAAAAAAAATTGTAATGAGCCATTTTTTATGTGTGTTAAAAAAAAAAAAAATACAGAATTCAGTGAGTGCCAGGAGCTTGTTAGAGCATGGTGGTAATAACACCTAAGTTCTGTTAAACAATCCCTGTATGGGCCATATACTTAAGAGTTGAACTTGATGACTCTTATGGATCCCTTCCAACTCAGAATATTCTGTAAATCTGTGATTCCTCCACCCCAGCTACTGCCCTTCAGTGGGACACAATCTCAGGCCAGGAAGCCTCTCCTGGTCCTGTCCCATGGGTGTGGCTACTCTTGTCCTCTTTCCAACCAGCAACAGGATTGCACACCCATTCCAAAATTACATGGTTAAACACAGTCAAAATACTGACATAGACAGCTACAGAGGTAGTGTCTTTACTGACACCTACTTAAAACACCAGCAACATGTATCCACAACAAAAACACCACCAAGCTTTTTTTTCCTCCTTGATTGATTTGTGTTGAAGTCCATTTACAAAAAAAACACATGCTCTCACTCTGTGGTTTCACAAATGTATCTTAATTCATAATATCTCTGTACTGGTTTTGGCCAGGATAGAGTTAATTTTTTTCATAATATGTCGTATATTGCTATGTTTTGAGTTTACTATTAAATCATTTTTGACAGTGTAGAGAAGCTTTAATTATTGCTGGACAGGGCTTATCTTTTCTGTTCTTCACATCCACCAGCAAGGGGGTACACAAGATATTGGGAGGGGGCACATCTGGGACAGCTGACCCCAACTGACCAAATGGCCATTCCATTCCATATGACATCATGCTCAGCAATAAAAGCTGCAGGGAAGGAGAAGGGGACACAGCTTTCAGAGTTTTGGTTTTTTTCTTCCCATAACTTCATTTTGATGGAGCCGTGGAGATGGCTGAATATCTTCCTGCCAATGAGAAATAGTTTTATAATGAAAACAAAATAAGGAATTCATTCACTATCTGTATCTCAGACTATGAGTTTTCTAAATTTTACACTTTCAGTTCTCTTCTCTGTCCCACTGCATCGGTGTGAGCAAGCAGCTGTGTGGGGCTTAGCTGCTTACCAAGGGTAAACCACAATAGTCACAAATATCAGCACAAACTCTACAACCCCCTAAAACACAGTTTAGAGATTCTGGATACCTTAGGCAGCCACTGCTTCAGACCTTGATTCTTCCCATATGCAGGTCTCCTTCTACTTGCTGGTGAGCTCAATTTGACATCTGCTAGCACATTACATGCACTCACACAGAGAATTGCAAAGCCCTAGGGAAACATAAGCCATCTGCTGTCGGTAGACTGACAGGCCCCACCACCCACAGCCATTTCTCCAGTGATAGACCTTTCAACCATTCATCCCCTCCAGCTGTTGGTATTTAGATCTTTGAGCACATGCACAGAATACCTTACATGAAAAATACTTAAGACCAGGATTATTAAGAAGATAGGATACTCTGAAGTGGACAGGTACTGGATGCTTTATCAGCAAAAGAGTACTGAGCAGCAGCTGTTTATTTGCAACTGGCCCCTTTTATCAAACTTCTCTCCTTTTTCTCACATTTGTACAATCACCACCACCCCACACTGTACCCTCAGCCTTCCATTTTTCCACCCAGGTCTCCTCCCAAACAACCAACCTGCCCCCAACTGCTTTGCTCACTGTCAGTCTCAGTTTGGCTTCACCCATATTCAAATCCTGTGTTTCTGACACTCTTACCTAGGCCACCTTGGTCTTTCATGACAAAACTGCCAAAGTTACCTACTACCGTTCTTGCAAGATAGCACTCCCACAAGGTCCCATACTACTCTTCTCCATCTCCTTAAAAAGGTCAGACATTTCCCTACACGACTGATTTGTCATAATGGTACCTCTGCCATCCTCGCACTGTGTTACATGGATGGAACCTGTGTTACATCCCATAGTTTTGCATTCTCCATTCATTCACCTTCTCATGGCCAGGGTATAGTCCCTTCCCTGTCTGTCCCAGCAGTACGTACACAAACACACACACACACACACACACACACACACACACACACACGTGCCTTCAACACTCTGAGCTGCTTTCAATCAGCCTCTGAGGGAAGAGCTTTGAACACTGCTACCNTCAGATGTTTGCTATCTCTTTTCCTGGGAATTTGTTCTGCTAATAAACTGTGGGACTGTGGTCCTGGGAGAAGGAGCCTCCTCATCTTTCGCCTTTGTTCCTTATCAGCACCTAGCATCTGTGGAACTCCAGCTACGGTTCCCCAAAGATACAGTGCCCTTTAAGGAATTTCCACAAGTACGCTGTTTCCCATTTCTGTCAGTAGCATGGGGTCGGGAGCTAGCCAAACAGACCCCGAGAGGTGCAGGAAAACCAACAACTACTGATGATCTAGGACTCTCCTAGCAACAGCTGCTCCTACGCTTGATGGATGTAAATTACAGCGGATTGTTGCAGTGACTGCTGAGAGGTTGGAAAATCTTTGCTGGTGGAGCACTGGGAAGATTAAAAATGAATCACTATGTTTCCTGCAGAGGAACAATTGTTAAGAAGGGTACTACTCTTCTGGTCTAGGGAGTTCTCCTACAAGTTGCTGCTTTGTAACAGAATTAACATTCTGATCCCAGCATCAAGTCACAAAGGAAAAGCTTCATCCTTTTGGTTAGGTCATGCTCCAGTATGCTAACAACAGGCTGAAGCCTTGAGACAATTAATACATTTGAAGATCCTTTTGTAGTGCTAAAACAGCATATGGAGACCTTAATGAAAGTGAAAGTTGCATTACTTTTTGATTAATATTGCTGCCAAAAGCACAAGTCTCTGTTTTGGCACAGAAAGAAAGCATTAATGCATTTGTTTCCTGAAATTAAATTAAGTTTATTAGACAGGAAAAAGAACAACTAAATGTGACTTAATAGGAAAAGCAGGATGAAACTCAAGATCCAAAAAGGCAGCAATGTCTACTTGCAAGGATTTAGAAAAAAGCTACTGTTTCTGAGTATGACGCATATTATGATCTATAAAATATGACATCTATTGTCTTCTCCAAGAGTAAATATCCATTAATAGATTAATAAATTTTGTCTCCAAAGCTCTGTGAGGTCACCCTATGCAGTATATTGAATTTATTAGTCTGGACTAGAGTTCAGCTATGTCATGTGCAGGATGGGCAAATGTCAGAATATCTATTGACGATGCCCCTGGAATCTTAATGTTAAACTGAAACCCACAAGAAGAACTAAATTTCAGTCCATGCAAATGAAATCATAACTTACCTACGTAAACTGTAGGAACTTTGGAGAAACTAATCTGCCAGCAAGCAACATAAATTGAAGCAGATCATGCCTAGTTGCAAATAGGTCCATTATCCTAATATCTGCTGAGAATGTTTGCAGTTGTAACCCATTCCCAGATCGATAGAGGTCTACAAGTTAGAATGAATGTTTTATGAATGATCTCTAGAATTAAAGGACTTACAGAACCAATGGATGTTTTTGAAAGTTTTAATAAAACCAAGTTACTAGCAGCCTGGAAAAGTTTCAGAATATCCAAAAGGTTGTGGAGATCCTCATCAGGAGAAGTAGCTTCCCATGGAGCAGTTAGGATTTTATAGATATGAATATTTTCTGCAAAGAAAGCAAAAAAAATTACACACAAGAGTCTCTAGCTAGATGTTTTTACAGAGCTTCTCTTGTAAAAGCTGTTCTAAAAGCCATTAAGTGTGAAATAGGTATGAGATATGGATATACATTATAGTGATACACATATTTGGAACATGAATGAGGAAAAAAATTTGCTCATCACCAAATTTTCTTAGGACTCTCAATCTGAACTTGTTTAGCAAAGATTATCTGAAAGAGTTTTAATATAAGTGAAGTTATAAAACCCAAAACCAAAAAGTTGTAATGAAAATTCCAAAGCAACCTGTTCTAAAGCAGTAGAAGACGCTGTTATAAACCATTTTCCTTGTGATTCAGAAATAATTCTAATTTCTCTTTCTTAGTGGCATTTACTCTTAAATGTGCCATTCTACACTTACATCTTACTAGATTTAATTCAGCCACATACATTAAAAAATAAATCACTTAAATAGAATCATCCTATCAATTAAACAATTTTTCACTCTACATGACCTTTTGTGAACTAAAAAGAGCTTCCACTTTCCCAGTGAAGATTTTTATATTTTCTTACGCATGTGTTACCTCTTCCAAAATCCATTTAGAATTCTTGAGGTCAGGAAAGGGAGGATGTTTGCACTTTCCAATACCGAGAATAAAAATTGGATGGAGACGTGAGTTGGACTCATTAATTTTTTTCCAGATTTAAAGCAGGTAACACACCAGTGAGGGTTAGTCATTATAAGCATTAGTAATGAAGTCACGGTGGTAGACATGATTTGAAAAGAAGTTCTGTTTTGAGAGCATATCCTTGCAATTTATCTTACGAGCACTCTAACAAAAAATACCAAGGCAAATTCAACTGAGACTATAAATTCCTGCAGAATGCTGTCCTGCCAAATTCTTGCTTGCTTTTCACCTAAATCACTCAGGTTACATAAAACCATTCCTTTCCTTTGTAATCCTCCTTCAGATTGTTCAGAATTCCTGGTCTTCCTGGATGATTTAGTGCTGATGCAGTGTTTCACAAAGTGTTTCTTCACCCATACAAAAGATTACATTTCTGACAATGTTCTCCTACATTGCACCTACATACACGTTTTCATATCACAATAAGAAATAATTTTTATTTAGTTTCCACTATGAACCAAATAGTTTTTAAAACCATCCCTCTGCATCTGTCCTTTTACTACTGAAAAATGTTTCATGAATTTTGGATCATCCCTCTTGACTTTTTGCACATGGAGAACATTTTGGCAACGGTGCTCATTGTTGTGGTGTGTTTTTTGTTGCATTCTTGTTTTCAATGGTTTGTTTTGTCTGCGCCCCCCCTCCCTGCTTCCCCAGAGGCATTGGTTTAATCCTGATTGTCAATCCTGCCCTGGCCCTATCCCTTGTTCCCAAGCTTTACCAACTCCCCTCAGTTGCCAATCCTCCCTTGTACCTACCCCTTCTTCCAGAGAGTTCCCTGTTAATCATTTGTTGTTCAAAACCCCATTGGTTGGTTTAGGCTGCTCCCCTCTCCTGTAACTCCCTATTGGTTTAGACATTGTAATCCCGCCTACTGCTCCTCCCCAGTCCCTTTGCTATTGGTTTCTCACCCTAAAACTCCACCCTCGCTGGTCCTTTAAAACCCTCTACCCTGCATTTTGTCTTGGTTCTTGCTTCTGTTCAATCTTTGAATTGATAAATGATCCTTGGAGCAACAAGCAAGGCCCATCTCGCTTTCTTTGCATTGATCCATCCGCGACGGTGTAGGAGGTTTGGGGCCCCAGGGGAGGTGTCACGCCCCCGTCAAGTGCCTAACACCAACTGTGACAGCTCATCATATCTGCCTGTTTATTAAAGAGCTTACTCTGACATTAGAGCAACTGTCAATTTACACAGGCCACTTTTCTTCCTGAGAGTTCCTACACTAACGTGCACTATTCAACAGTTTGTTTCCTACCACTTGAGAACTTAAAACCAATTTTTCCTACAGCCCAGTGCTGCATTTCTTTTGTTTGTTTGCTTGTTTGCTTGAGGTTTTTCAGGTCTGTTTTTCTTCTTCCTTTTTTTTTTTTTTTAATTGTTTTTTGGGTTGGTTTTCTCCTGTAGATCGTGCCCTACACTTAAGATCATAAGGTTTTTCAGAATTTTAAATTAGTGACATAGAATAAGATTTAAAGGACACATCCATGCCTTTATTTAATTTAAATTCAACTGCCCGAATTCATTTACAACTAGTTTTGATTCCTCCACATTTGGTGGTACCACTAGGAAAAGGGGGACATGTTACTCGTCTGAACAGAGTTTAAGTTAATGTTCCTTTAAAAACATCCTGCTTTTGTAAGGAAAAGCAGATTAAATCTACATAGTGTTGTACTATCTTCATCTCCCAAAAGGGCAGATAAATACAGGATGCCAAAGAGATAAATACTGCAACATAAATCTTTCCTGTAAGCAACCTAGACTACACAGAGTTTCAAACCTGACATTTTTTTCCAAATAGAAAGTGGAACCTGCTGTATATATTACTTGAATTGCTGGTGTTATAAGCCTAAAGATTTTTGAATTTTGATCAAAAGTTGTAGTCAATGAAAATTTGGCAAGGTAAAAACGATGGACTTGAGTTCTAAGTAAGAATTAATTTCCTGACACTCTGCCTGGTCTTAAAGTCACTCAGTCAACAAGAAGTCCTCAGCTGCAGGAAGAGGACAGCATCTTCATCTTCCCCAGCTACAAGCTACCACAGACATGGGCAACAAAAGGAAACAGGCAGCTCGTCACAACAACAATTGTGAGGATGATACTATACAAAGCTCTAACATTTAGGTGCTCATTATGCAGGCAAACTATTCACATTTGCACCTGACAACCCATAGTTGGCAATATAGGAAAAAGAGCATGTAGTTAGAAATGTGGCCTTTGTCCAGTCAAGGGTGAGCAGCCTACAACACTGCCAGCAGAGCATGTTTGTTATCACAAAGCTGATCTTTTTCATATGCCACAAAGTTACCTCCTTGCAGAGAAGCTGCACATTTTATACTCATTTTTCAGAAAGTGTGAAGACCCTGTCAATCTCTCATATTCCAAATGTTGTTTTAAAAATAAATAATCAGTAATCCCAGGATTTCTGGGAGGGTTGGGTGGTGACGATAAAAGCTTGGTGTTGCAATTCTTAAATGAAGTGTAGTTTGTCCCTGGCTGCTCAGATGCTCCCCTGCTGCTTCCTGCTTGCCCTGGAGATAATACAATACAAGAGAGGCAAGAGCGAACTGAGGCAGGAGACCCTGAGCAGGGCTTGGGTAGAGGGTTATAAGGGACACTCTGGGGGTGGAGACACAGGGAAATGGGCCAATGGTATGGGATGAGGGGAGGAAACCTTAGGTAGATACACCAATGGGGAATGACATAGGAGGGGAATAACTTACACTGACCAATAGGGTACTGTACCACAGGGAACTTTCCAGAGCAAGGGGTAGAGACTAGGGAGGATTGATACAAGGGGACAGCCCATGACTCTGGGGACAAACCAAGGTAACTCAGGACAAAGGGGGTACAGAATAAACCATATTACAATTCATAACATAATAAAATACATAGGAAAACGTGATACTACAGCTTGGTATCAGAAAAGTAATTCTGCTCTTCAAATGTTTCGGTGTTCTAATATATGCACAGGAACTTATACAGAGAGAAGCAGGAAGCAGTTTGGGTCTCAGCTGACAGAATTATAGTAGAAAGTACTAAAGGATTAGAATATCTTAAACAGGTGAAATTAAAAATTGTCCTATCAAAAATATGTCTCAATATGGTATCACTAGGACATAGTATAAGCCAGCTTCATGTTTCATGTTACTTTTTATTTGTATAAATTTTAAAAATTTTTTATTTTTTTTTTTTTTTTTTTTTTTTTTTTTTTTGTCCAGGATGTCTTATTGTGAACAGCATAGCTGTTATTAAAATTTTTAGCTTTCTCTATCTCCTGTTTTCTCTCTTTGTAAGAGCCCTAGCAATTTTTATCTGAGTACACTATCAAATACTAGGGACACACCTGGAGCAAAGACACATATAATCCCTCTATATAAACTACTCGGGTTACACTTATCTGATATTGTTTAGGCCTCTTCTTCCCTTACCCAGATAACTAAATCTTCTGACCATGTCTAGTTTCACAGTTCTTCTTTTCCTTCAAGATAAGGACATCCTCTTACACCTAAGTTTAAAAAGAAAAGTAGCTAACACACACCCCCAAACCTACTATACTTCTTTCTTAAAAGAAAAAAAAAAAATCTGATTTTATACAATTGTGTGAAAGTATCAAAGGTTAACACAGAAAAATAGAGTCCAGAAATGTAGAATTTAAATTTTCTGAATGAAAGTGGATGAAACCATCAAAAGATATGAAATCAACAAGATTTTTCTTCACAACCTGTATTTTAACTACGGTGTCACAGTCACATTGCCCAGAAGATGCTGACAATGATAGCATCCAACAGTGAAGAAGAAAAAAAGATCTCTTAATTGGTCTGATATATATCAGTCAAGCAAAAATAATTCATGTGTATTTCAGACTAACAAGAGTTACAGCTTCTACATAGACACACTGTTTTTGTCGTATGTTTCTAGAATAACGTATTGGGTCATTTACAAAGGTTCATATTGTCCAATAAATCAAAACCACTGGATAACTGATGCTTACAGTGAACTAAATTGTTGACTGGAGTCAACAAGAGCGTGGTTTCAGGCAAACACTGCTACCCACTGTGGTACCTAGGTATTTTGCTCTGCACTCCCTTGGCAGGTAGGAAGTGTCCCGCAGTCACCACCCCACCTGGCGGCAGGGACTAGTTGTTGGTACAGATTAAAACCCAGAGAACAGCAAGGGAGAACAGCAGCAGAAAACACTCTGGGCTTCAGCAAAGCATTTTGCAGCCTGCTCAGGGACTGAAGAGATGGATGCTGTGCAGTTCTGTTCCAAAGGGCAAACAGGCCCTGGAGGAACTGGTCAGTCTTCAAAAACAACCTCTTCAAAGCACACCAGTTAGCCTTACCCCAGCATACAAGAAAACAGGAAACCAAAGTGTGAGTTCACTGGTTACACAGGGATGAGCAACAGTGTTCAAGCTTCAGGGCAGCTATTCATTCAATAGAAGGATGAACCTAAAAGAAGAATGTATTTATTAGTGTGTCCACAGAGTGAGAACATGTTTCCTGTTTATCAAATGTTAAAACGCTGATTCAAATCAAATTGTACATAAATGCAGCAGTGATACAAAGTTAACAATGGAGGCAAACAAGCAGAGAACCTGTTTTTATGTCCACTACTGAAAATTCATGCAGGAACTTGTACTTGTGGGGTTTTAAGATTTTTTTTTCCCAAGCAATTATGGCCCATCCTCAAAACAAAAAACCAAAGAACAGAACAGTACAACTAATTCCTTTCAAATTTAGATGAATTCTATCCTTTGCAGATCTGACTGAGTCAGCTAAGATGAAAATTAGATGATAAAAAATAACAGGATGAATTTTAAATTGTTAAGTCATGTGTATTCATCAATATTTTCTTCTTCAGCTTTAAGAGATCAAATTATTCAGAAGGCAGACTCAAAATACATTAGCAGCACTTAAAAATACGCTGTTATATAAACTTCTATATAAATGTGGTAAAAAGATCCTATTTATAGCAAGTAGTTAATAAAAGCAGGGAAACAAAAAAAGGGAAAGTGAGTTAAAAGAAATATATCACTTTCAATTACAGTCCCAGGAGACTCTCTGGTGTTTCATTTTGACATTGTGCTATCAGCAACTTTACTGTTACAAGGTGGTAGTTGACTAGTTATACACATAGTTTGTTTTGAAGCTCATCTTCCCATCTCTAAACAAAATACTTTACTTTACAATATCCTTCTAGAATTAGTAGAAAAAAAGAATAATGTTTTGAGGCTTTTTTTCATTTTTCTGTTTGCCTACTTAAGCCAAAAGTCAATTCAACATGACAACCTCACTAACAGTCCAAAAATGTTAAACTTTTTAATACTGATGGCGTTCTAAACACTGTTTTGTGACAGGGCAGCATGGTAAACTTTAGGCTATCCAGGCGACTCCTGCAGTACTGAAGGAGTGATAAACAGTTCTACTAGAGGGGATGTGATACTGGACCGGAGGCCACCAGCACAAGTGAGCTAATCAGTGACATCAAGACTGGAGGCAGCCTGGGCTGCAGTGGTCATGCATTGGTACAGTTTTCAAAGTGTGGATGAAGCTGAACTTGGCAAGGGATGCAAAGAATAAGAGGGGCTTCTATAGATGTGTCAGTCAGAAAAGTACGTTCAAAGAAAATATTCTCTGATGAACACAACTGGAAAATTGGTAACAGTAGATGAAGAGAAGGCTAAGGTATCAAAAACTTTTTCATCTCAGCCTTCACAGGAAACCTCACTTCCCACACCTCTTGAGTGGTTGGACCGGAAGACTGGTAGACCGGAGAAGTAAATTCCTTCCCACTCCAAGAGATCAGATTTGTGATCACCTGAAAAACCTGAGCATATAAAAGTGTATGGGATGCATCTCACCAGGTCCCAGAGTCCTGAGGGAACTGTCAAGACATTCTCCATGATATTTGAAAAGTCATGGCAGACAGGAGAAGAACCTGGTGACTGGAAATAAGGAAACATTTCACTCATTTTTAAAAAGGTTAGGAAGGGGGAACCTGAGAACCTGTTAGCCTCATATCTGTGCCTGGGAAGATCATGGAGCAGATTCTCCTAGGAGCTATGCTGAGGCATATAGAGGACAAGGAGGTCGTTTGAGATAGCCAGCAGAGCTTTACCAAGGACAAAACCTGCCTGACCAAACTAGTGTCCTCCTGTGAAAGAATGACTGCAAGAGTGAACAAGGGAAGAACTACAAATATCATCTATATGGACCTCTATATGGCCTTTGTTGTGGGTGTTTGCCCCCAAAAACTCTTTCCTTTTAAATTGAAAAGATGTGGGTTTAATTAATGGACTGTTCAGTGGATGCAGAATTGGCTGGATGGATGCAGCCAGAATGTAGTAGTCAACAGCTCAATGACTAGGTGAAGATCAGTGGCAAGTGGTGTCCCTCAGGGACCCATATTTGGACCAGTACCCTTTATTGTCTAAATCAATGTCATAGACAGTGGGATCAGTGTACCCTCAGCAAGTTTGTAGATTACACCAAGCTGAGTGGTGTGACTGACATGCCTGAGGGATGGGATGTCTTCCAGAGGGACCTGGACAAACTTGAGGAGTAGGCCCACGGGAATCTCATGCAGTTTAACAAGTACAAGTGCAAGTTGNTGAATTCTATCCTTTGCAGATCTGACTGAGTCAGCTAAGATGAAAATTAGATGATAAAAAATAACAGGATGAATTTTAAATTGTTAAGTCATGTGTATTCATCAATATTTTCTTCTTCAGCTTTAAGAGATCAAATTATTCAGAAGGCAGACTCAAAATACATTAGCAGCACTTAAAAATACGCTGTTATATAAACTTCTATATAAATGTGGTAAAAAGATCCTATTTATAGCAAGTAGTTAATAAAAGCAGGGAAACAAAAAAAGGGAAAGTGAGTTAAAAGAAATATATCACTTTCAATTACAGTCCCAGGAGACTCTCTGGTGTTTCATTTTGACATTGTGCTATCAGCAACTTTACTGTTACAAGGTGGTAGTTGACTAGTTATACACATAGTTTGTTTTGAAGCTCATCTTCCCATCTCTAAACAAAATACTTTACTTTACAATATCCTTCTAGAATTAGTAGAAAAAAAGAATAATGTTTTGAGGCTTTTTTTCATTTTTCTGTTTGCCTACTTAAGCCAAAAGTCAATTCAACATGACAACCTCACTAACAGTCCAAAAATGTTAAAACTTTTTAATACTGATGGCGTTCTAAACACTGTTTTGTGACAGGGCAGCATGGTAAACTTTAGGCTATCCAGGCGACTCCTGCAGTACTGAAGGAGTGATAAACAGTTCTACTAGAGGGGATGTGATACTGGACCGGAGGCCACCAGCACAAGTGAGCTAATCAGTGACATCAAGACTGGAGGCAGCCTGGGCTGCAGTGGTCATGCATTGGTACAGTTTTCAAAGTGTGGATGAAGCTGAACTTGGCAAGGGATGCAAAGAATAAGAGGGGCTTCTATAGATGTGTCAGTCAGAAAAGTACGTTCAAAGAAAATATTCTCTGATGAACACAACTGGAAAATTGGTAACAGTAGATGAAGAGAAGGCTAAGGTATCAAAAACTTTTTCATCTCAGCCTTCACAGGAAACCTCACTTCCCACACCTCTTGAGTGGTTGGACCGGAAGACTGGTAGACCGGAGAAGTAAATTCCTTCCCACTCCAAGAGATCAGATTTGTGATCACCTGAAAAACCTGAGCATATAAAAGTGTATGGGATGCATCTCACCAGGTCCCAGAGTCCTGAGGGAACTGTCAAGACATTCTCCATGATATTTGAAAAGTCATGGCAGACAGGAGAAGAACCTGGTGACTGGAAATAAGGAAACATTTCACTCATTTTTAAAAAGGTTAGGAAGGGGGAACCTGAGAACCTGTTAGCCTCATATCTGTGCCTGGGAAGATCATGGAGCAGATTCTCCTAGGAGCTATGCTGAGGCATATAGAGGACAAGGAGGTCGTTTGAGATAGCCAGCAGAGCTTTACCAAGGACAAAACCTGCCTGACCAAACTAGTGTCCTCCTGTGAAAGAAAGACTGCAAGAGTGAACAAGGGAAGAACTAAAAATATCATCTATATGGACCTCTATATGGCCTTTGTTGTGGGTGTTTGCCCCCAAAAACTCTTTCCTTTTAAATTGAAAAGATGTGGGTTTAATTAATGGACTGTTCAGTGGATGCAGAATTGGCTGGATGGATGCAGCCAGAATGTAGTAGTCAACAGCTCAATGACTAGGTGAAGATCAGTGGCAAGTGGTGTCCCTCAGGGACCCATATTTGGACCAGTACCCTTTATTGTCTAAATCAATGTCATAGACAGTGGGATCAGTGTACCCTCAGCAAGTTTGTAGATTACACCAAGCTGAGTGGTGTGACTGACATGCCTGAGGGATGGGATGTCATCCAGAGGGACCTGGACAAACTTGAGGAGTAGGCCCACGGGAATCTCATGCAGTTTAACAAGTACAAGTGCAAGTTGCTGCACCTGGATCAGGCCAACTCCTGGTTGGCTGGGAGAATGAAGGGATTGAGAGCAGCTCTGCTGAGAAGAACTTGGGGGTAGAGGTGGATGACAAGCTGGATGTGAGCTGGCAATGTGCACTTGTAGCTCAGGAAGCCATCTGCATCCTGGCCTGAATCAAAAGCCAGCAGGCTGAGGGAGGTGGTTCTGTCCTTCTACTCTTGACAACCCACCTAGAGTATTGTGTCCATCTCTGGAGTTTTTAGCACAGAAAAAACATGGACTTTTTAGAATAGGTCCAGAGGAGGTCTGTGAAGATAACAGAGGAGTGGAGGAACTTTCCACTCCTCCACTCCTCTGATTATGAAGACAGGCTGGAAGAGGTTGTTCAGCCTGGAGAACAGAAGGCTCTCAGGAGACCTTACAATGGCTTTTCAGTACTTAAAGGGGGCTTGTAAGAAAGGTGGAGACAAACATTTTCATCGTGTTCTGCAGTAGGACAAAAGGTAATGGTTTAGACTAGATTAAAAGAAGAAATTTTCTATAATAAGCCTGGTGAAACACTGGAACAGGTTGCCCAGGGAGGCGGAGGATGCACCATTCCCAGATGCATTTAAAGTCAGACTGGACTCATTGCTGGGTGATTGGGCTAGATGACCTTCAAATGTCCCTTTCAACAAAAGCAATTCTATGATTCTATCTAACCAAATCCATGGCGCAACATGCTGAATTTAGGGATCCCAGGGTCTCATATTTTAATGTCGCTCAAATTCAGAGAGCAATTCAGGTTTCTGTAATCACTGTTGAAAAGTGTCTTGCTCTCCCTCCACACTA
>WEZZ01031851.1:11308-25415 GCA_013400585.1 Chloropsis cyanopogon | reverse complement strand
CAGCCTGCACAAGGCATCAAGCACAACATTCCCTTATCAAATCCAGCACTTAATTGGTAGCACAGGGCAAGGATAAACCCCCAGGTGTCAGAGGAGGTTGTTCTTCCCTGAGGAATTCCAGCCGTGACCATGGGCATTGGCAGGGGATGATGATGCCCAAAAACATCTCCTGGAAATCACTTCTGAAAATAAGGTGGCAAAATTGCTCCATCAAGTAGGAGCCAGGCTGGCGAGATGCCAGGATCTGGGGATGTCTGACTGGAAGAGAAGTTAAAGCTCAAATGATGCCTCAGAGTGAGATGTACTGAAAAAAAAAAATCTGTAAATCTCAATGTGCTGCTTACTTTCAAGGGTGACATCACTTATTTTTAAGTTATAACTCTTTCTTACTCCCAGGAGCTGGTGGAAAATTTCTGATTTTTATCAAAACAGAGCAGAAACCATTGCTAATACCTGGGATGAGCAGAGTTTCAAGTCTAAATTGTGATGCTCCTTTGACCAGCCTGCCCACTTACTCATCCCCTCTGGGATTAATGCCCCACTTCTCCAGCTTGTGACTCATTTTGGAGAACAGAAACATTAAATTCATCCCACCAGATAAATCTGTCCTTCCTCCCACTGCCAGTTTGTCTCCACCCTCCCTTCCCTGCTGCCCAAAGACTCAGCTGGAACATTTGGTGGTTCAGATGTGCTGAAGGTGGGACATCCCCTGTGTCTTCAGCATTGAAAAAGAAGCTTTGTCCAAAATTTATTGGCTTCACAAACAACTCAAGGCTTGTTTGACCTGCCCTGGAAGTGTCCAAGGCCAGGTTGGATGGGGTTTGGAGCAGCCTGGAATAGTGGAAGGTGTTCCTGCCATGGCAGGGAGTGGAATGAGATGGGATTGAAGGTCCTTCCAACCCAAACCATTCTGGGATTCTCTGATATTCCCATTTTCAGACAATTTCTGCTTCCTTTGAGCAGAAAGTTGCTGATTCAAAATGATCTCCTAACCTCTGCAATACAGACATCTCTTAAAAGAAAATCTAAATTACAAAGTTTTAAATGCTAAACTCTAAATTATATCTAAATATAACAATAAAAGTGGATCTGCTGATGAGTCACCCAGGTGTTAGAGAGGCCTCCAGGAGCAGCTTTCCCATTGATTGATGGAGTGGGATATTTTCTTTCCAAGCCTCCTTCCACCCCTCGCAGCTTCTGCCTGAGAACTTTGGAGGAGAGCAGCTGAAAACTTTTTTGGATGTATCAAGTGGGAGGCTCAAACCTAATGTATGGCTGAGCCTGGTGCAGATTTCTTCTCACTGCCATGGCAACCAAACTAACTAAAAATAAGAAGCATTCCCATAAATGTCAAAACACTCCATGCTTCCGTGACGTATGGAGGATCTGACCTGGAATCTGTGATCGTTATGTAACGGTGTTTAACATTCCCATAATTACAGGGGAAAATTGTCTCCAGGTTAGATACTTTGCATAACTCTGGGAGTCGATCTGCTTCCCTGTGTTCTTTGGGATTGATGTTGGGAATAATGAGCTGGAGGTGCTGGGAGCAGCTGTTGAGCACCTGCTGTGATTACATGTGAAGGGAGACTCGTGAAACCAGAGCCAGTGTCCATCTGCTCGAAATCAGCACAAAATAAACCCCTAAATCCAAAATCTGCACTCCTGGAGAAGCTGTCTGTGCAGGTGGCAGCTGTGTGTGAGCTTGGAGAGCCAGCCTGGAGGGAGGACACCCCAGGAGCGTTTTAGGTCCTGCTGGAGGGGGCAGCCCTGACTGGTGCCTCTGTGCAAGGCCTCCATCACCTCTTCCTAAAGCAGAGAGCTGAAATCCCTTGGGAAGGGAGCCTGGGAGACTTACCCAGGTGTGGGTGTCTTCCTGGTGGACATCTGATGGTAGCTGGGATGAAATGGATGGGATGATTCCCATGGGGTGAGTTTTTATGTTGCTCCAAGTGGCCTTCAGGAGATTTCCAGGCTCTCCCCCTGCTGCAGAGCCTTCACCAGAGGCTGGGAATGTCCTGCCAAGGTCAGCAGACTGTGCCACCATTCCTCATGGCGAGCTTCATGGAATCCTGGGATGCTTTGGGTTGGAAGGGCCCTTCAAGACCATCCAGTTCCAACTGCCCTTCCACTAGCCCAGGTTGCCCCAAGCCCCATCCAGCCTGGCCTGGGTTTCCTGCTGCTCGTGCCACTGTGATTTCTCTTCCAGGATCTCCAGCTTGGGAAGGTGATTCTCACCAGAAAGAAAACAAGGGTGGAGAGAGGGGTTGTCCTGGTCAGGTGCTGTGAGAGGTATCCCTCTCCCTGGGGTCACTCAGTCTGGTGGCCACATGTGAGGTCCTGGCAGACAAAAGTTGACCTGACCTGAAGCCACAGTGGTGGCCAGACTGTGCCAGAGGCAATGACACGTCCAACGCTTCCATATTCCCAGAATTCACAGAATCCCAGAATCGCTGGGTTGGAAGAGCCCTCCAAGATCAGAGCCCAGCCCAGCCCCAACCCCTCACCCAACCCTGGCACCCAGTGCCACATCCAGGCTTTGTTAAACACACCCAGGGATGGTGACCCCACCCCCTCCCCGGGCAGCCATTCCAGAACTTTCTCACTCTTCCTGTAGAAACTTTTTCCTGATATCCAACCTAAATTTCCCTTGACAAAACTTGAGAAATGGATAACAGCTCCTAAACCGAAGGCTGTGGGAAGCACAGCAGCAAGGACACCCTTCCCAAATCCTACAGCTGCCCCTTTGGGGTGGGTGGTGGATCCCATGCTCCGGCCCTGGGTGGGATGGCTGTCCCTGACCACCCCTCCCAGAGGAATTTCTGCTTCCCGACGTGTCTCTCCCATTCCCAGCTCGGATCCCTGGGCGTGGGCGTTCCCACCAGCCTGCTGCCTGCACTGACAGCTCGGATGAATCAAGGGGGTGGCGGTGGAAGCGCTGAGGAGATGTGAGGGAAGCAAACCAGGCATGTTCCCATTCCTGACTGCCCACTCCTCGTGCAGACTCACCTCTGGCTGGCAGAGCAGCGTTTTGAATCTCAATAAAAGGGCAAAACAGAGGGAAACTGGCACATTGAGATATTGCATGGTTTTGTGGTGTGATCTCATCCCAGGTGGCAGTGGAAACATCCTGGGGCAACATCCAGTGTGTGTGTCCATGGACAACCAAGGTTGCTCCTCTCACACACCTGCTGCTCCAATGCCAAGGTTAATCCCAAAAAAGTGGGAAATCCTTCTTTGGAGGTGTTCATGCCAACCACAGGCGCATTCCTTGCAAATTTAGGGGGTCTGGCACTCAAGCCTCCAGCCTGGGGTCAGGGATGGAAGAGGTGTAGATGTTGTAGTGGGTGGAGAGGAGAGGATGAGGGAAGGATCCATCCTCTGGGCCATTTTATTTGATCACCTCACTGCCCCTGAAGTGTCCTCGCTGCACCCTCTCTGTGACAGGCTGTGCTGGGGATCCAGCAGGATTTTAGGAGAGGAGAGCAAGTGATTCCTTGCTCCAGGCCTTGGGATTCTGCCGAGGGAATGGCACCTGCCAGTCCTCTGCTGCAGGGACCAAACCCTCTCCAAAAAAAACCTTTCCCTTTTTTTTTCCTGACTGCCTTTGTGTGCTGGAGCTGAGGCAGCTCTCCAGCCTGAGCCTCCTGGAGGAGACGAGGGAAAAGCAAGGTCTGGACCATGAAAAAAGGAAAATGTGGATACCAGGACATCAGTGCTCCGTGGGATTTGCTGGACACTCTTCTGAAGAGTCTCCCTGCTGTTGGCTTTGATTTTTTGGAAAGAAACTCCAAGGGTTCTTTCCAGCAAAGCAAAAAGGGCATAATTTGTGTGGAGACTTCACCCACTACCATTCCATGTGAAAAGGCTCCTAAAATGCCAGGAAAATGAAAGGTCTGTGGACTTCTTTGCCCAGAGCAGCTGTGGCTGCCCCTGGATCCCTGGAAATGTCCAAGGCCAGGCTGGACAGGGCTTGGAGCAGCCTGGGATGGTGGAAGGTGTCCCTGCCATGGCAGGGGTGGAATGGGATGAGTTTTAAGGTCCCTTCCAACCCAAACCATTCTCTGTAATTCCATGATTTTGTGTCTTAGTGCAGAACTGCTGGGAGCAGAGACGGGTGTGGGGAACAGGACTGGAAAAATCAACCTAAAAAAGAAAATTGAGGGAATTAAAGTGAGTCAGTCTAGTCCTTTTAGACCTTGGAAAAGTCTAGGGAAGGAACAAATCTGCTTTGATGGGCTCTTTCAATCACTGGATGCCCAGAGCCACGAGCAGGTGAGGCACGAGCAATTGGGAAAGAACAAGGAAACACTGCAGCATTTCTATCTGTAAAAAAGGGATTTTTTTTTTTGAGTGTCTGGGCTGTGGCAGTGCCTCCACCTGATCCAGACATTCCATAATGCTCCAAAGGGCTTTTTTCCTCCCTGGAGGAAAGTGACAAACTGGTAATGCTGCAGACGCCTTCCTCCTCCTCCTCCTCCTCCTCCCACGGCTGCTCTGCATCCATCCATCATCCATCCCTGTGCCAACACACCTCCCTCTTCTCCCAGGAGCTTCCACCAGCTCTGTGCTGGCACTGAGATCATTGTGACTTTTAATTTTGCTGGAGATTCCTTCTCCCTTATCTAAGACTTTTTTTTTTTTTTTTTTTTTTTTTCCTCTTGTTTTATTTTTTTAAATTTTTTGTTCCTGCTGCCATGGCAACCTGGATGGATTCTGGTCACGGCTTTGGCCTCCCTGGCTGCAGATGGCCACAGGGACATCAGTCAACATGTGACACAGCTCCCTGGGGTCTGGCAGAGCTGGGAATGTCCCTGCAGGCAGGGATTGATGCCAGCAAAGAGCAGAGCTCACCCTCCCAGGACGTGCTCTCTCCTCCCTATGGATCCTCCAGGGGTGCTGGAAAGCTTTGAGGGGGATATTTTGGGCAGTGGCCACCTGGGATGGCAGGAATTGTGTTTGTGTGCTATGATTCATAGAATCATAAAATTATGGAGTGGTTTGGGTGGGAAGTGACTTTAAATCCCATCCAGTGCCACCCCTGCCATGGCAGGGACACCTCCCACTGTCCCAGGCTGCTCCCAGCCCTGTCCAACCTGGCCTTGGGCGCTGCCAGGGATCCAGGGGCAGCCCCAGCTGCTCTGGGAATTCCAGCCCAGCCAGGAATTCCCAATTCCCAATCTCCCATCCATCCCTGCCCTCTGGCAGTGGGAGCCATTCCCTGGCTCCTGTCCCTCCACCCCCTGTCCCAGTCCCTCTCCAGGCACTCTGGTGGGAGATGGCTGCTGCTCCAGGAGCACCACTGGTGGTCCCTGCTGAGATGTCACCTCGGCCAGAGGTGCTGCTGCACTTGGATGGAGGAGGAAAGCTGGGAGTCTGCAGACTGCTCCTCTCTGAGCTCACAGGTGACTTCCTCCCTCATTCCCTCCTCCTCCTCATCACCAGCAGCTCCCTCCAGTCTCCTGGAAGCCAATCCATGGCCATTCCCACCCTGCTCAGCCTGCTGGGTTCCAGCTCTGGGCAGCTTTAGCCATGGATGGGGAGGTGCCACTGCTTGAATTTAGCAATTCCCCCAAGAGTCCTCACCCATGGACTTGTCCACCCTGCTCAGCAGCTTTTATTTCTTCCTCCAAAGTGGCTGACCTGGCCTGAACTTATCCAGGAGGACAGGTAGGACACCTGGCAAGGGAAATGCCAGCTCTGGCTGCCTGGAGTTTGGGCTGATGCCTTAAGCCACAGATAAAGGTCTCTTAGTGGGAGAGTTGTTTTGTCCCCTCCTTATTCTGCTTCTTGAGACCAAATTTAATATTCCCTGTTGATGTAAGTGATTTTCAGTGGAAATGGACCTTCAGCTTGAGGTTTATTTGCATTTTAATAAACCTTCTTTGACAGAGAACACCCTACTCTATTCATCCCCCACAAAAGAGGAGTGAATTGAAAATTATGCAGGAACTTCATGCAGCTGAAAGGAAATTGCAAGCTCCGACTTGGCTGCACTGAGAAATCTGGAGATCAAATGATCCCATCTGCAGTGGGCATCAAAAGGAGCAGCAGCTGCTGACGTGAGGACGAACAGGGGAAGGGATTTTGGGAAGGATGATCTGGAATCCCAACCTTACTGGGATGGGAACAGTGTCCACTTAAGAACACAGCAGAGGCCATGGGTGGTGGACCCTGGCCTGGGAGTGTCTCCAGCAGGGAACACACGAGTGACCCATCTTGAAGTCACCTCGGGTGGCTCAGGGAGCTGGATCTGAGTTGAGCTGCTCACTGGAAAACCCCAGGCTCAGCTGGGATGTGGACGGAATGGGATGGAGCAGGGAGGTGAGGAGCACAGGAGGATTCACACCCAGGATGTGCGGGCAGCAGAAGCGGATTCCCGGCTCCCCTTCCCTCCCAGCGCTCCTGGGCGGATGCCGCGGCTCCATCTGTGCCCGGGGGTTTGCCGGAGGAGGAGCAGGAGGTGGGCACACGGAATTACCGAGGGGAAGGCAGGCGGAGAATGGCATCCCAACAATGGAGAGCTTCTCCATTGTCTTCTCTGTCACCGAGCTCGGGAGAATTCAGCACCGCCCGAGTGGAGCAAAGCCGGCTCTGCCTTGGGCACTTGGGGACAGAAGCCAAAGTTCTCTGTTTATGTCTGCTCGGCAGCTGCTGCCCTCAACCCTGGCATGGCCTGAGGGGCTCTGAGTTAAAAATCAGAGAGTCGTGGAATGCTTGGGATTGGAAGGGACCTCAAAGCCCATCCCATCCCACCCCTGCCATGGCAGGGACATGTTCCAATATCCCAGGGTGTTCCAAGCCCTGTCCAACCTGGCCTGGGACACTGCCAGGGATCTCTGGGCAACCTGTGCCAGGGCCTGCCCACCCTCCCAGCCAGGAATTCCTTCCCAATCTCCCATCTATCCCTGTCTCCTGTCACTGGGAGCCATTCCCTGGCTCCTGTCCCTCCATCCCTTGTCCCCAGTCCCTCTCCAGCTCTCCTGGAGCCCCTTCAGGCCCTGCCAGGGGCTCTGAGCTCTCCCTGGAGCCTTCTCCTCTCCAGGGGAACATTCCCAGCTCTCCCATCCTGGCTCCAGAGCAGAGGGGCTCCAGCCCTCAGATCATTTTTGGGTTTATCTCCAAGTGATAATAACAGAGGAGCTCTGTGCTGCTTTGGGAACATCCTGCCTGCTCACACAGAGCTGGAGGCAGTGCCAGGCTGGCTGTGTCACCTCACTGGCACAGGGTGCCCAGAGCAGCTGTGGCTGCCCCTGGATCCCTGGCAGTGCCCAAGGCCAGGCTGGATGGGATTGGAGCCACCTAGGACAGTGGAAGGTGTCCCTGCCGTGGCAGGGGTGGCACTGGATGGGATTTAAGGTCCCTTCCAGCCCAAAGCATGCCGTGATTCCACGGCTCTGTGCTCCCCAGAGGAGGTGGCTCTCAGGCATGTCCCCATGCCGTGCTCTTGGCACCCATCTCTCTCCTCACCAATCCCCTCCTGGGGCATGGAACACCCCAAACACTGAATGTGAGGCAGATTAAGAGAGAAAAATGAGTATTATTATGGCTGGGAGGAAAACACCAGCAGAGCGAGGAGGGGAAGGAATGAATCATTTTTGACAGATGTCCCCACACTGCAAATGCTGCCTGGCTGTGGAAAAAATTCCTGTAAGCTAAGGGGAGCCTCACTGTTTATCTAAACACAGTAAAAATGGAAAAGCTTTTATAGAATCCCAAAAATGGTTTGGAAGGGACCTTAAAACCCACACAGTGCCACCCCTGCCATGGGCAGGGACACCTTCCACTGTCCCAGGCTGCTCCAAGCCCTGTCCAACCTGGCCTGGGACACTTCCAGGGATCCAGAGGCAGCCACAGCTTCTCTGGGCAATGTTTGTTACATCCCATGCTTTATGCAGAGGGTTTATGGTTTTGAAAATACTTCATAAATTACCCTAATTAATCTGTACTTTGAAAATATTTTCCAAGGTCTGGCAAAGCTCCGTGCCACACCGAGCTCTGTCTGAAATGGCTTCAATCACCTTTACCTGGCTTTCAAAACACGTCATTAATTCAATTTTTTAGCATATTTCTTTAGCTCTCAGTAGCCCTGAGTGAGGAACTTCTCTCCTGGTGCTCATTACAGCTGTGCTTCTGCCTTTGTGAAGCAAGAAAGCTGTTTGAGGACTGAATACAATTCCTTAATTCCCAATTAATGGTTGTTATTATCTACCCCTTACATAAATAATCAGCTGGAGCATGACACAACCTTACAAGGTGCCCTGACTCACAGGAAATAATAAATGGGAAAGAAAAACTTTTATCCAAGTAAGGAATAAACAAGACATTTGCCTTTTCAAAAGAGGATGACTCTGGAGGTAAGAAAGCTCTTCCACACAACAATTCCCAAGCATCACTGACTCATTGTATTTATAGGAGAAATTACTTCTCATGGCAAAATTTCAAGCAGCCCCAGGAAGCTTTAATCTCCAGGCAGAGGAATAAGTCAGAGGCCCCATTGGTGGTGGTTTTAATTCTTAAAAATCACTTTTTGCACCTCCATGGGCTGCCAACCTGAGGCAGCTCAGCTGATCTCTTCCCAACAATGCTTTGGAAAGTGTGTGGTGACAGGGCAAGGGAAAGGGCCCAGCAGGAGGTGCCACCTCCAGGGATGATCTGGAAGGGCAGGAGGGAAAGCCAGAGTCAGGCTGGAGTCACAGGTGGCTCTGCCAGCATTGCTGAGGATTTTATAAGTGAAGGGAAACTCTCAGGGAGCAGAGGCTCCTTCTCCATCGATGTGGAGGATGATTCCTGCCAAGCTCCTCTCCAAAACCATCTCTGCAGGGGCAAACAGCTCGAATTCCAAAGGTTACAAACACCAGGAAGGTGCTTCCTCCCTCTAACACAGAGCAGTGAGGTCACACAACACTCCTGGCGCTTCCCGAGCTCCCCACATCCCCTCCAGGCACGGAGACCTGGGACATGGAGCTGATCCCTTGTGCAGGCTGAGCTGGAGCAGAGGCTGGGCAGAGTTCCAGAATAAAGCAGGGATTTATTCCAAGGATTTCCTCCACGGATCCACCTTGGGCAGCACCAGAGCCCAGCCAGGGCTGCACCCAGGATGAACCAAAATGGGCACAAAATGCACGGCCGGGCACGGGCTCTGTCCCTGTGATCAGTTCTGCTCCATTTGCAGATTGCAGTTCATTGTTCATTCCAGCTTTAGCTCATGCACTCCCACCCTGCTTGTTTTTCTCTCCTCAGCCCACGGTGTTTGTGCTCCTGGGCTGAGATTTGGATCATTTGTCCTTGGTCCCCAGCTGGAGCAGGAATTGTTTTGTCTCCCTGCTCTGTGCAGAGAGCTCACCATCCCCTGATATGAAGCTCAGACCCACACACTAAAGCAGCACAGAGTCTGAAAATATAAAATCTAAACCCTGAGGCATCAGAGCAGCCAGGGGCTGGGGGCCATCAGCGTGCTGGGGCTGTTGTGTAAGGAGCCGCATTCCCGAAGACGCGCTCCCGAACTGCAACGGATAAAAATATCCAGGGAGAACGCGTTGCTGTGACTAAAGCACTGCAAAAATAGGAGAGTGCGCAAATCCCGTTTTAGCTGCTCCTCCCGAGCCTCCTGCCTCTCCTCCCGCGTGGCACAGCCACAGGGGGTTGTCTCACAGCCCCTGTCGTGGTGGATGTGCTCCCTTGAGTGTCACCTGTGTCCAGCTGGGTGCTTTTCCTGCTGGGATGTTGCTCTGTGCTGACCGGGGTGGTGGAAGGAGTGAGGTTAAGATGGGGCTTTGCTCAAGTTCAGGATTTGGTTGGAAAAGGTTTTTAGGAGCTTCTGGGCTTGGGGAAAACTGGATGGGTCATTTCTGCACGTGCTGGTCACAGTCCCCTGGCTCAGGTGAAAACTTCCCTTGTGAAATATTCTAATAAAATCCCTTTTTTTTGGATGCCTTTCTGTTTGAAATCCCATCCTCCAGGTCTGCTGCTGTCTGATCTGGCCATGAGGCAAATTCTGCCATCCCTGCCTGTAGAACCATGGAATGATTTGGGTTGGAAGTGACCTCAAAACTCATCCAGTGCCAACCCCTGCCATGGCAGGGACACCTCCCACCGTCCCAGGTGGCTCCAAGCCCTGTCGAACCTCATCTTGGACACTTCCAGGGATCCAGGGGCAGCCACAGCTGCTCTGGGCAACCTTCAACCCTCACAGGGCACAATCCCCTCCCAATCTCCCATCCATCCCTGCCCTCTGGCAGTGGAAGCCATTCCCTGGCTCCTGTCCCTCCATCCCTTGTCCCCAGTCCCTCTCCAGCTCTCCTGGAGCCCCTTCAGGCCCTGCCAGGGGCTCTGAGCTCTCCCTGGAGCCTTCTCCTCTCCAGGTGAGCACCCCCAGCTCTCCCAGCCTGGAGCACAGGGGCTCTGGCCCTCTGATGACTTTTGTGGCCTCTCCTGGAGCCCATCAGATGGGATGAAGAACCCAAACTCCCAAAGCAGACCTTCCCACCACCCACACGTGCTCTGTCACTCCTCATTAACTCCTGATTCCCTGCCAGCTCCCAGGACCGTGTGAACACCATGTCCCCCTGGGAGGACACTGGGACTGAGCCCATTTTCCTCCTAATTGCAGCTCCACACAGAACAGAGCAGGGAAGGAGTCAGGAGGGCTTCCCTGTAACTGGTGCTGGGCTCCAGTTCCCCCCCAGAGCTGGGGGCTGCTGGGTGTCCCAGGATCTGCAGGATCTGGGAGCTCTCCATGATTTTTGCTTTTGGGAAGGGACTCTGGCACCAGGATGAGGCTGGGGGAGAGGCAGCTGCCTGGGAACGGGGAGTTCTGCTCCATCCTGAGCACAGGGATGTGCTCCTGATGCCTCTCCCTCATTTGGGACCAGCACAAACCTGGTCCCAGCTCAGAGCTGAACACCTGGAGTTGCTTTTCTCTCTTTTTGAGCAGGTTACTCCTCAGGGCACTCAGCCTCCACCACATGTGGCTCCCCATGGCCACAAACCCTCCTGTGCAGAGGGGTTTGGAGCAAAGCTGCTTCCCAAGGCTGCAGCAAGGCCCTGAGGAGCCTCAGAGCTGCTGGAAATGCAGGTCCTGGCAGTGCCCCAGTGGCACTGACATAATGGTTTGGATGCTTCAGCTCCAAACCAGGGAATTCCAGACATTTGATTGTGGGCAACATGAGCCAGTGCTGGAGAGGAACCTGCCAGGAGGATGGAAAAGAACTGGGCAGTGACCATGATTCCTTTTCTTTTTAATGAATCTCCTTGCAGTGCCCAGCACCCTCTGGGGGAAGAATCTTTCCTTGAAATCCATCCTAAACTTCCCCTGGTGCAGCCATTCCCTCAGGGGAGGGTCTGTGCTCTGGCCTGGGGATGACCCACCTTGCCAGGCAGCTCAGCTATACAGGAAAAGAAATTATTAATCCTTTTGTACCCCTCAGGAAATGTCTGTCCCCCCCATCCTTTTGCTGACAACAACAAATCCTGCACACATTGTTAATGGCTTATTAAAATTCACTGGGAGCTGCCACTGCTGATGGCTAAAATAGAGGCTGTTCAGGATGCTAAGCCAAATAATTTAAGTTATTCATGTCTGTGATAATGTAAACAAACTGTCAGACATCCAGATGCAGGGAGAAATATCCATGGACAGCAACAGAGACACACATTCATTTACTAATCTGATTGTGTGAATAAATTAAGTGAAAGTGATACAAATGCATTCCCTGGGCCCGTGTTCTGCTGGATTAAGATGGGATAATTTGGTATCTTGGGTCACTGAGCAAACAGAGATGTGGCTCAGGGATCAATGGAACCCAAGCTGGGTGGACACAGCCCCTTCTTTTCAAATCCATGGCTCAAAGTGTGGGGTGACATCCTGGTGTCTGCTGTGGGGAGCCTGGAGAAGTCTTAGGGAAATGGAGCATGGAAATAGAGTATGGAAAAACAAGGGATTGTGTAGATTTGTCCCTCAGATGCTCCAAGGGCTGGAGGCAGGCTGGGAGAGCTGGGGGTGCTCACCTGGAGAGGAGAAGGCTCCAGGGAGAGCTCAGAGTCCCTGGCAGGGCCTGAAGGGGCTCCAGGAGAGCTGGAGAGGGACTGGGGACAAGGGATGGAGGGACAGGAGCCAGGGAATGGCTCCCAGTGCCAGAGGGCAGGGATGGATGGGAGAGTGGGAATTGGGAATTCCTGGCTGGGCTGGAATTCCCAGAGCAGCTGGGGCTGCCCCTGGATCCCGGGCAGTGCCCAAGGCCAGGTTGGACAGGGCTTGGAGCACCCTTGGGACAGTGGGCGGTGTCCCTGCCATGGCAGGGGTGGGATTGGATGAACTTTAAGATCCCTTCCAGCCCAAACCTGTGATCCTGTGTAGGATTGTTTTCCATGGAAAACACACATCCCAGATTTCAGGGCAGCAGTTTTGTTGTGTTTGACCAGGGCTGGTGGCTCCACACAGATCCAGGTGAGGCTCCACGTTCATCCCACCCCCGGGCAGGCCGCTCCAGGGATTCATCCCCTTCCTTTAAAAATGTGCATCACATTTCTGTGGGAAATGGATTTGTAAAGGATTCTCAAAACCTGACTGATAACTCACAGTCTGGTACATCTGTGTGCAAACTCTGAGATGAGCTGTGCTGACTTAGGAAGGCCATGGAGTAGAGATGACATTGTTGAGAGAGAGACTGAACTAGAAAAGAGTTTCAACAAGTTTCAAAATATGGTTTTGCAAAAAGACCAGATATTTTGGAGAATTAGAGCTGTGAATGATGCATTGTAGTAGGACCTCGTGGGGAAAAGAATATAGATGATTGGTGTTAGAAGTAACAGCAGCATTGTGTGGCAAAAACATTTCTGAGGTATTGTAACCAGGAAATAGGTTGGCTTCTGATGGCATGGTGTTGAGTTTTATATCTCTTGTGTCTCACAATTCATCAAGACTGATAATGGAATAAAATCTTTTAAAACACCTCTCAGTTGCCCCTCAGTCTCTGTAAAAGCTGGGAAAACCAACAATTTCCAGCTGGAATTTTTCTCTGACTCGAGCTCCTTGCTGTCAGGGATCATTATGCACTGTTTTCATTCGATCCAAAAGGTCTCCAGCACTCACCTCTCCCCCTGGGAATGGCACAGCAGAGTTGCATTTCCTCTGCATTGTTGGGTAATGTGGATAATAAACTTTCTCTTTTCTCCTGAATTTTCAGGCAGATCTCAACTTAGAGCCACATTTGGATAAGATCAGAGAAAAAGCCATGCTGGGGCATGTGGTTCATGTCTCCAGGTGGCTGCTTAAGGTCACAGAATTCCAGAGTGGTTTGGGCTGGAAAGGACCTTAAAGTCCATCTCATTTCATACCCTGCCATGGCAGGGACACCTTCCACTGTCCCAGGCTGCTCCAAGCCCTGTTCAGCCTGGCCTTGGACACTTCCAGGGATCCAGGGGCAGCCACAGCTGCTCTGGGCACCCTGTGCCAGGGTCTCCCTAACCTCAGAGCCAGGAATTCCCAATCTCCCATCCATCCCTGCCCTCTGGCAGTGGGAAGCCATTCCCTGTGTCCTGTCACTCCAAGCTTTTGTCACAAGTCTCTCTCCATCTTCCCTTTAAGCTCCCTGGAGGTACCTGCAGACCATGATTAGGTCACTCTTAAGCCATCTCTTTTCCAGGCTGAACAATCCCAATTCTCCCAGCCTTTCCTCACAGGAGAGGCGCTCCTTCCCTCTGATCAGGATGATGCTGTCACAGCAGGACAATATCTTTGATTTATTCCCTGGGTGTTCTCCCAGCACCTGGATGTGGTTTATCTGTTGGGACAATCTCCAGAATTCTCCCTTCCAAGCCCTGTCTCTCCAACTTCTGGCTTTCCCAAAGTCTTTGGAGGGGATTTCTCCAGTTTACCCCACATTGCCCAGAGGCTCTGTGTCTTGGATTGGAAATGCAGGTTGTGGCTGGGTTTGTGAATTCTATTTCCACCTGTTAGAGCTGGGGCAGTTCTCTGCTGTTCATTTCAGTTTTTTCTTTATCTCTTCCACAACCAATCCTCCCTCCAGGAGATATCTCCTGTTCACGGGCCATTAATTATTAATTATCTCCTGTTCATGGCCACTGAGTGTCCCTGCCTGGCTGA
>WEZZ01031851.1:0-10953 GCA_013400585.1 Chloropsis cyanopogon | reverse complement strand
CCTATCTTTGCCTGAGAGCCCCTTCATTTCAAAATTACAATAATTCAGAGGGAGGGGGTTTACATTTTCCATTTCAAGGGAGGTTCCTGCCTTCCTCAGCAGCCACCTGGCTTTTCAAACCAGGAAACTCTGGAATACTCAGTGAGGTGCTGTCTCAGCCATGGCCTCTCCTCGCACAGGGGCTCCACACGTCACACTGCAGCCCAGGCTCAGCATTCCAGCAGTGGCTGGGATCCCAGATTTCCTCAAAGCCTCTTCCTGGCATTGCTGCTGTGCCTTTTGGCAGCTTGAATCCATCCCTGCTTCCCAATCCATCTGGCTGCTGCTGGGGAGAGTGGATGGAACGTGGATGAGTCCATCTGCCCATGCTGGTGTGTGGGGATGGAGATGGACACTGGGATCTGTCACAGCACTGGCTTAGACATGGGATAAATTGTCTGTGTGCTCTGGTGCCACCAGGTTTGGGAAGCTCCTGCCAGCCAGCCATGTCCAGGCTTTCTGCTCTGCCATGGGGACACAAGGGAAGAGGGAGAGTGATCCCAGAGCTGGGATGGGAACCAGCACTGAGCTCCCTGGGAACTGTGATCAGGTCTGGGCTGGAAAAATGATCTGAGATCATCGAGTCCAACCATCATTCCAGCACTGCCAAGGCCACCACTAAACCATGTCCCCAAGTGCCACATGCACACAGCTTTGAAATCCCTCCAGGGGTGGGGACTCTACCACCACCCTGGGCTGGACAACCCTTTCCATGAAGAAATTTCCCTTAATATCCAACTTAAACCTTCTCTGGTGCAACTTGTGACCGTTTCCTCTTGTGTTGTGTATGCCAAATCCAACTCGGCACCTTCATTTCCAATGGCATTTTGTCCTTGTGTGGCCTACTGGCACTGCTGGAAGTATTTCAGTCACAACCAACCAGAAAAGCAAACTTGGGATTGCAGCTGCATTTTCCTTTTCACTTGGGCTTTGGATTTTGTTCTGTGAGTATTTTTAAAGCCTGACATTTCCCTATGTGACTAAAGAACCTGAAAAACAAAAGGGGGAGGAGATGGCACAGGCAGACATGTGCTGTTGATCAAACCACGATGACAAAGCCCTGCTGAAGCCCCAGCTGGAATTGTGGTTGTTCCAAGAGTGTCCTAAAATTGCCTTCACCTCTTTTCCACCAGTCAGGAGCAGATTTTTGGCACCAGCTCAGGTGAGATCTCCAAAATCAGGAAGCTCAGAGGAGCAGGGATCTGACCCCAGCTCTGCTGCTGACACACACCTTTGGTCCCCATCCTTCCCCTGCTCCTTCTCCCACCTTTCATTCCTGTGGGCTGGAGTTCTCTGCATCCCCAGCAGGGGTTACAGCCAGCCCTTCCCTGAGCAGCTCTCCATCACAGCCTGGGGAATTCCTGTCACTCAGCCAGGACAGGGAGGGCACGCTGTGCCTGGGAATGCCATCACAGCTGGGACACACTCCTGCAAGTCCCCTGGCCACTTTAGAGCCTCTCCCCGCCCCCTTTTTGGAGCAGAAGCAGAACATTTGGAGCCAGTGGCCTCCTGAACCTCACACACACCGGCTCTTCCTCTCCTGACTTGACTTTGCACCACATGAGCCAGAAGAGGTGCCACTCACTGCCACTTGTCTCATCTCCAAAAGCACGAGGACAATCAGCATAATGACTCTGTTTGCAGTGGAAATCCAATTACTGCAGGCAGTGTTTCATTAGGGAGGATTTTCTCTGCGGGGAGCCTGCGCGTGGAACAGCGGGATCGGGATCGTGGCACCGCTGCCAGCCCGATGTGCCTGGGAAGGGGAGGGTGACAAGGTGACAAAGCAGGATGGCACACCTCAGGCACAGTGCAGGGCTCTCAGCTCTCCTGTGACCTGTGCTGCTCCCACAGCCGTGTCCCAGCTGTCTCCTCTCTCCTCATTCCAGAAATCTCCAGCTTTAATCCATCTAACCCTGAACACTGGCAGTGGGAAGCCATTCCCCCTTGCCCTGGCACTCCAGACCCTTCTCCCAAGTTCATCTCCAGTCATCTTGGAGTCCATTCAGGCACTGGAAGGGGCTTTGGGGTTACAGAATTATGGAATGGTTTGGTTTGGAAGAGACCTCAAAGCTCATCTTGTTCCAATCCTCTGCCATTTGCAGGGACACCTTCCACTATCCCAAGGTGCTCCAAGCCCAGTCCAGTCTGACTTTGGACACTTCCAGGGAAGGGGCAGCCACAGCTGCTCTGGGCACCCTGTGCCAGGGCCTGCCCACCCTCACAGGGAAGAATTCCTTCCCAATATCCAACTTAAATCCACCCTTTTCCACCTTAAAACCATCCCCCTGCCATCTCATACCTGTTTAAGGCCAGGCTGGATGGGGTTTGGAGCAGTGGAAGGTGTCCCTGGAAGTGGAATATTATGGTTTTTAAGGTCCTTTCCAACCCAAACCACTCCATGGTTTTATGATTCTATAATTCTATCCTGAACATGGTGAAATCAACACTTTTAAAGTGTTCAGGAGTTACTGATCTGCACGAAATTCCTGCTGCAACGCCACCAACACTGGATGAATAAGACTTGGGAGTGATTAAACCTGACTTATCTCACTGCAGCCAGCAGCCAGGCGAGGAGGAAGCAGAAAATTCAGCATGAGCCACGACTGTGCAGGAGGTGCTGGATTCCTGGGGCTGCTCAGGCACAGAGGGGGAAGGGGAGAGGTGGATTTTGTTGAAGAGCAGAGTTCAGCTGCATGGCAGTGCCAGCTCCTCCCCCTGCCATCGCTGCCTTGTGTTCTGTACCCAGAAAATGAAGCCCTTTCTCCTGGGGAGGATTTTTTTGCCTGTTTGTTTGCTTGTCTGGAGGTTCAGTTTGATTCCAACAGCACACAGGGTTGTTGGTGATGTGAGGAAAAGCAGAAATAAATAGAATTGGGAGGCAAGCCTGAGTGCTAGGAAAAGCTGCTCCTTTATGGACCCATTCTATCAAAATTCCTCCTGGCTCCAGCTTCTGCTTTAGATGTTTGATAGACACCCCCGGGTCCCACTTTTCCTGAGTTTGATGT
Organism: Chloropsis cyanopogon; assembly: GCA_013400585.1. Classification (NCBI taxonomy): domain Eukaryota; kingdom Metazoa; phylum Chordata; class Aves; order Passeriformes; family Irenidae; genus Chloropsis; species Chloropsis cyanopogon. The sequence continues at coordinate 7,906 of WEZZ01031851.1, read as the reverse complement.
TTGAGCTTCAGACTCTCTCCCATCATTGAATCTTCTGTTCCTGTGGGGCAGGAGCCCTGTGCTCACCATGCTGGAATGTCGTGCCCAGCTCTGGGTCCTCAGCACAGGGGAGACAAGGATCTGTTGGAGTTAGCCCAGAGGAGGTCACGGAAATGCTTTGAGGGCTGGAACTCCTCTGATGGGCTGGGAGAGCTGGGGGTGCTCACCTGGAGAGGAGAAGGTTCCAGGGAGAGCTCAGAGCCCCTTGCAGGGCCTGAAGGGGCTCCAGGAGAGCTGGAGAGGGACTGGGGACAAGGGATGGAGGGACAGGAGCCAGGGAATGGCTCCCAGTGCCAGAGGGCAGGGATGGATGGGAGATTGAGAAGAAATTCTGGATGTGAGGGTGGTGAGGCCCTGGCAGAGGTTGCTCAGAGAAGCTCTGGCTGCCCTTGGATCCCTCAAAGTGTCCCAGGCCAGGTTGGACAGGGCTTGGAGCACCCTTGGGACAGTGGAAGGTGTCCCTTGCCATAGCACAAGGTGACTTTTAAGGTCCCTTCCACCCTCCACCAGTCAATGGCTTCATGATTTCACATAACCAGATGTCCCCCTTGCTTTTATTTGAATGCCAAACAAACCCCCCATCACTTTTCAAACTCTGCAGCAGATTTGGGATTGCCACCTCCAGGCCAGCAGGTGCAGGCAGAGAAGCTTCTCCACTGAGCCTGGATTCTGGGTTGGTTTCTCAGTGACATTTTAAGGCAGAGGCAGGTAGGGATGGTGGGTGAAGGAACATTTTGCATAAACCCACACAGCAGTCACAGCGTGGGCAGCTCCTCCAGGGCTCTTCCCAGCAGGAATGTGGATTAATGTGCCAGAGAGAACCCCCTCTGAGGAACAGGGGACAGAGCTCTCATTACAGAGTCACTGACTCAATTATGCCCTGAAAACAGATTAAAGTGACTCTGCTTTTACTGCAGAGGACTGAATAAATCCATATTTTGTTAGTGAAAGTAGGTTTCCATTTGAATTTACAGAGGACATGAAGCTCAGGCAGCTCCTCTCTGCAGTGTAACCCCTCAGGACCTCAGTGACAGCAGCAGAGGAAGGGACAGTGGGACAGTGGGACAGTGTGACAAAAACAGCCCTCCTGTGAGTAAGCCAGCACGTCCATCCTTATCCCAGCTGGTGCCTCACAGCTCCCTGGGGTCTGGGACTGCAATCCCCACAGCATGAAAGGAAATATTAGTTATAAAAATAACTGGAGAAGTTTTTAGCAAACCTTACAAGCTGTCTGGTAGAACAAATGTGGCAAATGCACACCCACTGTATAAAGGCAAAAATCACGTGGCCAGGAAAAACAAATGTAAATAATAAAGGCCAGGGTGAGAGCTAAATTCTTCCACTATCAGGGAGTTTGGATGGCAAGGGTTTTTTTGGGTCCAAGCAAGTTCCTGCCATCCTAATCCCAGCCCAGGAGAGCAAGATCCATCAGCACCAGCCAGAAATGGGGCTACTCACAGACGGCCTTTCCAGGGAGACAAGTGGGGGAGAATTTTCCATGGAAAATCATGATGTGCTGTTCATCCTCTTGTGAGCCTGACTCAGAGCCCACCGGTGTCAATGAGGAGATATTTGGCTGGACATGCTGGTTCCTTCTGGAAGAACAGTTTTGTTCTCTTGCCATGCTACCACTGTGCTTCTCTTTTGGCTGGAAAAAAGAGAAGAAAAGGAGAAATGTTCCCTTGTGCTCAAAGCTGATGACTTTGGAAGCTCTGTGTGCCTTGCTGGCCTCACCAGGGTCAGGAGTGTCATTCTCTGCCTCCTTAGAAGCTCTGGAGCTGTTTCTGTGCTGCTCTGTTTGATTCTTTGAAGCTGAGCTCTCCATTTGAGCTGTTTAAAGAAAAAAACCCACCAATTTGATTTAAAATCCCTTTTTAAAACGAGGCAGCAGAGGGCTTTCTGCCAGCAGCCAGCCAGCCTGGCTCTTTCTGAGGGCACAAACGCTTCCAGGGTTTTATTTGTGGCACTGCCTGGCACTGTGGGTTTGATCCCAGCGCTGAGGACATGGCTAGAAAGAGGTTGGCATCAATTCCCTAACAGAAATGAATTGAAAAGGGATGTAAAGAAAAGGAGGAGTGAGGTGATTCCCCATGAAGAGCACCTGGATCTTTGGAGATATGTGGAAAACCAGCCTATCCCTCTCTCCCCTTGTGACCTCAATATCCAGGAAGATAATAGAATATAATCTGATCTAATAATCCAACAGAATCTTCCAGAAGGTCATGACCTGCCTCTTGTAAGCATTAGCTGATACAGTGAAGTGAAGGGGCTGCTACAGATTGATCTGAAAGAATTATTTTTGGCTTCCAAAGCAACATCACTTCCTCCCCAGCTTCCCAGAAAGATCCCTCCAGCCTCAGGGAGTGCGGGGAACACCCAGGTTTGATCTTTACTGCCTGCACAAGGCTGGGACTGGCCTGCAGGTGTCTGGGGATGCACCCACACGGGGCACTGACCACAAAAAACACTTTCTGGTTCTTTTTCCAGCTTCTCAGGCTGGACAGGCTTCCTTTTCCATGGTGACAGGGAAATGCAAGGTGTGCTGACATCCCCCCTGCCTGGTGGAATTTTAAGGATAGAAACTGGACCTAAGTGGAATGTTTTTATGGACTGTGGAGTTAATTATGGCCTATTTTTGGTCTTGTCTGAACAAGGCCTGTGCTGGTATGGTCTGCTGGAGCTCCTAAATCAGCACAAAAATACCTTCCCAGACCTTGCTCCTGCAAAAGTGACATTTTACAAGGAAACTGTTTCCATATCATTTCCCCCTCCATGTCTTTGGCCACCCTGAGGCAGATTCCTGTGCTGGCCTCAGGGCAACAGGTTTCTTGTCACTGAAACACAGCAAAATGGGTTCAATCAGCACAACAGCTGCTGTCTCCCAGAACCAAGAGCAACTTTCAGGCTGGTGCAAAGGGATGGAAAACCAGCAGGGCAGAAGGGATTGACATCTGGACAAAGAAGGATTTGGAGGGCACTGGATGTGCTCATTTTGATCTGGCTCTCCTTGGCCCATCTTCTTTGCTCTGCACTCTCTTTGTTCATATCTTGCAGCAAAATCTGCAGAGGAAATGCCAACACCTCAATTTCTGGCTGCCCAACATTCTGCAAGCTTCCACTTCCAGTTTCTTCTCAATCTCCCTGAGCTGAAATTTTGCCTGCTGAGGTATTCTAGGCCGCCTCAGAACAAATTTTCTGGAAGGTTCCTGCCAAAATCAGTTCAGCAGTTGGAGACTGGAGCTGGGGAATGGAGGAGGTTTGCCTCATGCAATGCTAATTCTCCCCTGGGGTTCTCTGAGGTTGGCTCACCCTTCCTTGATTTTGATTAGAAACTGGAAATTTGATTGTTTGGCTCTTACCTTTTGCAAGGTGATGAACTGTGGCTGCAGGTGGGATGGTGGAAAAAGTGGGATTAAGACCCTGTGATCTGAACAGCACTGCTGGAAAATGAAGAAGTTTTATGCTGAACTCAGCTTTTGCCTCTGGTGGGACAGAAATATTGTTTGTGAAGAGCTGGAACAACAAAGTGATGGATCAGCCCCTGGGAAAATGAGTAATTCCAGATCCAGCACAGGGAAGGAGGTCAGCAGCACACGGGGAGGGGGCTGAGGAGGAGCTTCCTTTTTAAAAACATGAATATTGAATTCCCTTGGGAGGGAATTCCTGCTGTTCACAGAGTCAGGCAGAGGGCTGAAGGAAAATAAGGAGATTCCTGTGCTAATTGTTTTTAAGGTGTGAGGGGAGAGCCAGAGGATGGCAGGATGCTGGTGAGAGAGAAGTCAGGAGATGGGATGGGAGCTGGAAAAAGAGGGTTTGGAAAGAGAAGAGAGCAGAGGGACAGCTACTGGCACTGGGTCAGTTCCCAGCTGCTCCTCCCTGAAGTGCCAAAGATGGAATGAGAAGAAAAGAAGATTTGAGGAGTCCAAGGTGTTAGAAAAGGGAGCAGAGGGGTTGATGCAGGGGAAGCAATGGGAGCTGCTCAGCTCAGCCACCAGTGCTGGTTACAGTGACAGGATGGGAGCCTGGACACTTCTCCCCACATTTATATCCCAATCCCAAACCAAATCCTACCTGGATGCCCCCACAGATGTCCCCAGCTCCAAAAGGCAAAGCAGAAGGGGAAGCTGAACCTAACCAGGGATGCAAGGTGGCCTTGCAGGAGAATGAGGGAGGAATCCTCAGGGGAGCAGAACCTCTTTGACAGAGAATTTGATACAGAAAAGGAAATAAAAGCTACTCTGGAACAGAGCACAGAAGAGTTAAAGCTAATGAACAAGACAATATTAATTGTCTGAAACACAATCTGCTTGACTTCTGGTTTACAAAGATCTCTCCCTACTTTAGTTCCCATGGTAACTCCTGTGCAGAACCACACTTTTCCTGATCATCTCCACAGAGTTTAAAGCAATTTTGTAATCCAATCAAATGGGGAAGAGAGAATTTGTTTGGGCATTGAGGAAACTGCTGCCTAACGAGCACACAGAGATGGGGAGAGGCCCCACTCACAATTACCACCCCAGAGAGACACTTAATTACTGAATAATTAGCAGTTACTGGGGTTTCTTAGCTCAGAGAGGATTGTGTTCCAAGTGGTTTTCCAAAGTGGGAAGCAGCAAAGTGATTGTGTAAAGGCAGAGCTGAGGATGGCAAACTCTCTGCTCCCAAAAAGCTGAACCCTTGAACACCGTGGGCCCTGTGAAGCTTGGCTGAGGCAGCTCAGCTGCTGTGGAGCACAGGGAAAGGAGCTGTTGGATGGGAATGTGCTTTCCAGAGGGGTTTTTCCAAGCACAGGAGAGGATTCTGTTAATCCTTCCCAGACATGGACAATGTTCACATGCACCAAGCCCAGTGTGGCTCCTGAGAAGTCACTGGCACCTCTGGGGGTTTCAGTCCAGGGTGAATTATTCCCTGTGAAATGCAGGATTTTTCTGTAGGAAAAAAAAGCTTTCATGTATGGATTGAGTTCCTGGAATGAAATCCTGACTCATTGAGAAATAATTGCATCTTGACTTTTATTTTTTTTAATGCTAATACCCAGAAAATTGCTCTGAGTGGAATTCTAGATGCCAACTTTCCCAAAAGGATGAAGCCAGGACACTCTAACTGGACAACTCATGAAATTCACATACATTTGGTGTTTTTGCAACCCCAACCTCATTGAAATTGTGGTTGTGTGTTGGTGTGACCACAAAATCCCCTTCACCTTAGCAAAACCACCTAGAAAAAATCAGCCAGGATCAGTTTTTCTCCCTGCAGCACAACAAAATGCAGCTCCAAGCCTGGCTGGGACTTTTTGGGGACAGCCTGGTTTCACCTTGGGCTTTAGGACAATGACTTCATGTCTGCTGCCTGACATGATCACACTCAGGAAAGCTCTCAGCATAATCTCTTGGCATTTCAGAAATGCAGGAGCTGTAAATGAGGTCAGGGCTCTGATGCTGTACCTGATCCAGGCACTGCAGAGCTTGGAATCATCACTTGGCCAAAGCCTCTGCTCTCTTCAAGTGCTCCTTCAAAAGGTCAGCCCCAGGTGGGCGAGTGCTGGGCTCCTGCAGCTCGTTCATCTGGTTTAGTGCTCAGCTCATCCTCAGGGCATGTAAAGGTGCTTAAAAAAATAGAGGAAAAAAAACATAAAATAAGGAAAAATTGAATGCTTCAATTTTTTTTTCAATTTAAAATACAAACGAATCAACGTTCTGCAAAAAAAGAAACCCAGTGAGTCAATTTGTGTGAGGGATTGAGTTTGTAGAATTTGTTCATCTCTGTGGCTTTGGCTTTGGGGACAACATTGAGGCATTTGAGTGTTTGAGTATTTTTTTATTTTTATTTTCAGCTCCAAAGAAAGCAATGCCCAAAGGGAGCTGAGTCTGTCCTTTTCTACTCCTACCTGCAACATCTGATTTTATGAGGCACAGACATCAGCAAAAAAGATGATTTTTTGATGACACAGGCTTCTCTTATTTCATCATCCTTCATCCTGTATCAAAACCCAACAGCTCTGTGGGCAGGAGAATATATCCCAGAATGGTGTGGGTTGGAAACACCTCAAAGTCCAACCCCCTGCCCTGGGCAGAGACACCTTCCACTAGACCAGGTTAAGATTTTCATGATTTTCCCTCTGTCAAACAATTATCTGGGCTTCTGCTTCTTCCTGTGCACCACATGGACAATTATTTTCCTGAAACTTGAAGATTCTCTGGTGGTGGTACTTTTGTAACCCCAACCTAGATCAATTTGTGATTGTGTGGTGTGGGAAGGTTTAAACTGACCAGAAAATCCTCTTTACCTTAGGAAAACAACCTAAACCACGAGTTCTTGGATAAGGAAAAAGCCTTGAAAGGTGATGGGGTGTCCCCAGCAGGAAATCCAGGTAATTTCTAACCAAAAATTATTTTCTTCCTTCACTCTTTCCCTTTAGAAGCAGCCTCAACTCTGCCTCTGTGTGGCAGCACTGAAAAAGGACATGGAAAAAAGAATGAAAGATGTGGGTTTTTTTTTCTTAAGGTCACTTGGTTATTAACTCTCTTTATCCTGCCATGAACCTTGAAAGATGAGGCAGATAATTCTCCTGTCAGCTTGGGAGGGCTGAGGGGAACAGCCAGGAGAAAGATTTCTCAAAGATAAGGTTAAGGCTTTCTTGTTCTCAAAACTTCACAAAGAAACAAGACAATGTCAATGTCATATTAATAACTGAGATAAAAGTAATTCAGAGCAGTCATTACACTTAAAATAATTCCTGGAACCAAGCAGGGGAGGTATGAAGTCATAATTTTCAGGGTCTTTCAAGCTGTTCCCTTAGGGAGCTCGGTGTGCCTTTGAAGAAATCTTTTTATGCACAGTGGTAAATTTATTTACATGTGGTTACACAACACGTTTTTATGCATTTATTCCTCAACATATCTCAAATTATCAGGGATAATCACAGAATTCACTGAACTGTTTAGGTTGGGGAAGACCTTCAGGATCACTGAGTCCGGTTGTGACCCAGAGACAGCTCTTTGCATTTCTCCTGATTGCTGATGCAGAATGGAATATTCATGGATTATCAATAACAAATTTCAAAAATTCAATTATGCCTAAACCAGCAGTCAGCAGAGTCCTGCAAGCAGTGATTTATTCCTGAGTGCTGAATCAATGAATAACAAGTCCTTAATAATGCCTGTTCTCCTACAGACAGGAACATACACGTTGTACTATAGAAAAGTTGCCAAAATAAGATAAAATTAAAAAAAAAAATCCCCAAATGCTGATTTATTCTTTTTTTTTTCTTTTGTTCACTGCTCAATGGCTGCCAAGGCTCTGAACTGTGGGATATGAAATAATGGCAAAGGGGAAGGCAAAGAAATTACCCAGGCAGGAAAGGAAAGGTGACATTATCACAGGAGCTGGAGAAAAATTTGTGTTAAAGAAAGTGTGTACATATGGAAAAAGAGGTTCCTTCCCTGGAAATGCTTCAGGTGGTGAGAGACAGGAGTGAGCTGATGTGGGTTTTGTCTGCTTGTTAACATTGACCTTCTCCCTGACTTCTGCTTGAGAATTAAGAACAGGTGCTGTTAGTTTCTGTCATAATATCACTGAATTATGGAATGGTTTGGGTTGGAAGGGGCCTTAAAACCCACCCAGTTCCACTCCAGTGCCATGGGCAGGGACAACTTCCACTGTCCCAGGTCACTCCAAGCCCCAATGTCCAACCTGGACTTGGACACATCCAGGGGTCCAGGGGCAGCCCCAGCTGCTCTGGGCAGCAGCAGGGGGAAGCTGTGGCTGCCCTCTATCCCAGACACACACGCTGGATGGAGAAGGGACAGAGAGCAGCCCTGTGGAGAAAGATTGGGAGTGATGGTTAATGAAAAACTCAACATGAGCC
>WEZZ01031848.1:243985-256026 GCA_013400585.1 Chloropsis cyanopogon | reverse complement strand
CGCCCGGGTGCGGGGTTTGCCCGCGGGGCTGGGGGGAGCCGAGGCCGGATGGGAGACGCTGGAAGCGGGGCATTCTCCGTCTGGGGAGCGAGTGTCCCCTCCTTCACCTTACCGAGCGTCCAGGCTCGGCTATCCCGGTACCGGCCCCCAGTTCCTTTCAGTGTCCGTGCGAGCTGAACCTGCGTGGTTTTAGGGTTCAGAACGCTGTTCTTCGAGTGCAGTGTGCTTTGGTTTGTTCTGCATCTTTTGAGGGGCATCACTGCTGGAATGGTAAAACTACTTAAGATAATCACCCTACTTCTGATAAAATATGATGAGGGGATGTGTGTTCATTAATGACACAACTGTTTAATTCTTGGTATTAGATAAAGACTTTCTAAATGTTTTTTTCCCTTCTTGCACCATCTGAATGGTAACTTTTGTCACCTTCCGAAGTGATAGAGGTGTTTTCTCAGCTTGCAGTAGTGGCATCACTTCTCAGAAAAGGTTGCATGTGCACAGTAATTTTGTGGAATGTACTGGATATATTTCCTATAAAAAGTTGTATTACAAGCCTGAGATGCAGAAACTGTGTAAGACACACAGTTTGGATCATTAGATTGGATGGTTAGATTTACAGATGGGCTAAATCTGGAAGAATGAAATTTAAAAGCTTTTTTTTTTTCTCAGGCTGTTTAGGAGAGAACTCAAGTGTTGCAGTGCTGTAGAAATGTCTGTTTAAACTACAGACTTGCACTGTGTTGAGAGAGATGAAATGCAGTGGAAAACAGACAGTAGTTCATGACCTATGGAAAACCTAGACAGAGGAAGGAAAACTCTGTTGTGTTGTGGAAAGAGGGAAACTTACAAGCAAGTCTGGCAGCTTTTAAGTAAGAACTTAAAGCCATGTTTGTTATTTTAAAATTTTTGATACTGGAAGAAAGAATAATATTAATGTTCTTTATTTTCAAAACATGAAAATACTATATTTAAAAATACCTGATGTTTGGGTAGATGGCTTGTCAAAGCACACTTAGAGATTGTTCACTGTAAGGATGGAGATACTGCCTTTGTCATAGATATCTTTTATTCAACGTACTAGTTAGTGATTGCAGTAAATAAAATCATTTGAGAACAAATCAAGGAACTTTATTCAACCAAAAATCTTTCTTGATGGACTTACCACAGTGTCTTTCCAGGGCCTACATAAATTATACAAGTAGATTCCCATCCTTACCTTGGAAGCTTGTTTCAGAAGAAGAAAAAAATCTAACATTTTAGAGTTCATCTGAAGGTCTGGGAGCAAATGAGACAGTCAGATGAAAAACAGAGTGCAGGAAGTCAGTTGCTCACTTTACTGCGACCTGTGGTATCTTCTGGATTGTAAGACAGAGCCATGTAAGCCCCTCTATAAGCTCAGTTGCACAAAACATAGCCAGTCCTGTGTATTTGTGCACAGAGACAGTTTGCTGAGGCAGTTTGTTCATAAATACACCCCCCCGTGTTTAATGAACTCAGTGCAGTACTCTCTGCATTTATACTGATGCTAAATTCAGCTTATCACTATCAGTGCCTTGCTGCCTTCTGAAGTTTGATGTTGTTCAAACGTCTGTGCTGGATGCTTGGTTGAGTTCACCTTACATTGGAAAGTCCCCTAGGAAAAGTCCAAGTGCACTAACTTCTTCTCCACCTCCAAGGGAAGTTTTTGGTGATTTGGTGTTTATCCAAAAATCCCTCCTGATTCCCAGGGAGTAGCATGGAGGAGAAGATGGGATTGTCCTGTGAATTTTAATACTATGAATAGTTTTAGGAGTTAACTGACTAATTTCCAGAGAATTTGTTCAGTTTATCTGCGTTCCATGTGCTTTGCAACAGAGATGAAAATAACTGACCAAAATACCAAAGTGGTGATACGGGCAGCCTTTAGGACACTGATTTGCTGTATTTATCACCATTTGACTTCCCTGGCCACATGGGAAGGAACTGAGCCCTAGACTGAAGTACAAAATCTCACTTTGTGTTTCCTTAATAAGTATTAAAGTGATTCTTCCTGTCAGGTTAGTTTAAAAAGCTGCAGAGAAGCAATGCTATTAAAGTGAGTTGCTTCTTTGGTAAAGAGACCCCTGTGCATTTGTCTCAGGCATGTAAAACGTATCTGTGATTCAGCTGTGATTTTTGTAGCTAGAAAACACACAGTATTTCAAGTGCCATTGTAACCTGTTGAGCATATAGAACCTATTTATGCAAGGGAATTTGTTATAAAATTTTAAACAACACATTAAAAAGAGGAATTTGTAAGAAAATACTGTGAACAATCACGTTAAGACCTGATTGCACGTAGTTAATCTTGTGATATTAGTGACTTTTGTTTTGGCTTATAGGTGACAAAGTAAATAGACTGTTTGCATCGTGTGGCATTTGGGAGTCTGCATTCAAGCCTCTTCAAGCTGCTTGGAATGATTTATAACAAAGTTATTGCTGTCTTATCTAATAGCTGTATTTATGTTGGACCAGATGAATTACTTTACAATGTCATAAAAGTTCATGTAGAGCTTGTAGATTAGATTGTTGCTGAAGCCCTGGGGAGATACTTGAATTAGGTGCTGTGAAGTATTGATGAACCAGTCTTTCTCGGTTCATTTCAATTTTCTGTAGTTAGAGTAAAGAGTTTATAAAATTACTGATTCTTTGGTAGCTGAAAGGCAAAAGTATCACAGGTGAACTAAAAGTTACTTCTAAAAATAAGTAAAAACCTGTGGTGGGAAAAGTCATAGCCTTAGGCTCTCTAGGGGCCCTTCTTCTCTACCCTTTTTTTCCTCATCTGAGAGCAAATCCAAAAAAGGAGTTGTCTTTGCAGCAGTGAACTTCCAGTCCTTGCCCTGACTGAAATTCAGAGCTGTGTATTGGGTATGTGGGCTATGTGTGAGCTTCACGCAGACCAGCAGGACTTGAGGAGCAGCCTGCAGACAGAGTGTTGAATGTGCTGCTGGTCACTGAGGGTGCTCCACGACCACACGTGGATCTTGCATCTTTTAGACAGTGGTGGTTTAATGTAAACACAGAAACAGCTGCAGACTTGAGTGTTGGCTTGCCTCTGAAGTGAGTGTGCTGCCTGCCTTGCTTCTGGACCAGGGGTCCTGGATTACTCACTACTTTCAGGAGTCAAGGGTAGTGCTGCTCAGAGGTTCACAGAAAGCCTGTTAAACATGGCTGGTGTTTATTTTCTGATTCTTTGTAATGCTTCATTCATTTTATCATCTTTGGGGTCGCAGATTTTAAACTATATATTACAGATAAATTTTTTCAGCTTGAGAATGTGCATCTAACACCTGCAGTAGGATGTCTTGCACTGCTTTCTAAGATGCTGAGACATTTCTTTAAGGAGTGTGTGGAATTTATTGTTAAATGTGTTCTACTTCACCTGTAGCAACATGGACATTGTCAGCCAGAGCTGTTGCACAGTTGTGTCCACCCAGTCTTCTAATCGGGATGTATTTTCCCTGTGCTTAGCCATAATGGGTTTATCTGACAGTGCTTCCAGTCTTTTCATTTGTCTTGTGTTTTTAACTCTTGTGTGAAGATCAGCTGTTTACACTCTTAGTAAAATCTCTTCAGTATCTCTTTATGAATAATTTGCTTTTATAGATGCATTTAAAGTCATGGCTTCATTAGGACTCTGTATGTGAGAGCTGTGAGATTTTGCACCTGTAAGGGTTTCTAAATTATGTTTTAGCTTCCTTTATCTGAAAATCTTAGTTTTGGGGGGTTTTTCTCCTTTTGTTTTCTTTTCCTTTTTTCACTTTAACTTTTATTCTTATGTATGTGCGTATTTAGTTCTACTTTCTACAGTATTTTGTTGACAAAACTCTTGGGTTGGTGTTGAGTGAATTGCCTTCTCTGTGTTCTGGTGCTCGCCTTGCTGTTGCAGCTTTTTAAAGTGCTTGTTCACCTCCCTGCTGAGGATGAAGCACAATTAAATGTGGTGAGCTAACTTACTAGCACACTGTGAGGGAAGATGTTCTGTTTCTTCTACAGTCCCTTTCCTACATCTCCCATCCCTGAACTTCCCCTTCTTACTTTTTTCTCTGGTGCTCAGCAGAGTGCCCCAGGTGCTGGTTCTGCTCTCTGCTTGCAGAGCAGAAGCTCAGCTGCATCAGGGAGTTGGATCAGCTTGGCAGCAGGGCCAGAGAGTTCGAGATGGCAATGTGGGATCGCGTGGCAGAGAAAGAAAGATCTTAGACCTGCTCACTTACAGGTGCAGGGACACAGCCCTGTGTGGTGTGGGCTGAGGCTTTGCTTTCTTGATGGTATCATGTTAAATACAGTGCATTGTTCCTGCAGTACTTTTCACTGTGACATTATTATGATCTGCCTATGCCCTTTATAGCTGCTATTGAGTGTGAAGAAATGGATTATCAAATTTCTTTCAGGTGAATAGAAACTAAATGAAAAATGTAGAAGCTTGCTGCTCGAGCAGTTTCAGTTCCTGTTTCTTTTTCAGTTCATAAGAAATAACAAACAAACAGTTCAATAAAGGGCAAGTCAGTGCATGTATAACCCTTTGGGTGCACCTTGCAAGATAAGCAATTTACTTGAGTGACATAACTGAAATGGAGAGGGAGAAGTAAACAAACTAACTTTTTAAATTGTGCAAATGAAGAGGAATGGTTGCGGACTTGTGTAGCAGGAGAACTTCGACTTTCATCTTCCAGTCAGACAGCCCTAACAGAGCAAACTCGTAGTAGCTGGGGAATGACAGTGAGTGGCATGTGTGTTTTCAGGGTTGGAATGAAAATAAGCCTGGTAAGTTGGGCCAAATAGATGAGAAAATTGCATATGAACCCTTAGTGTATTCCCTTACTTTCTTCCAAAAGGGTTATTTGTGTATGGCTGCTCCTGCCCTTGCTGAAATCAACTTTTACTAACTCTAGTCTGTGTGTTTTTTGACTGCTTTGACTGGACTGCCCATGAGTAGGGAATTTGGACATAAATTTGCTGAAAAATACAGTATTTATTAGGTAGTTAATATCTACATGTAGATTAACAACTGCTGGGAATTTGTATTGTTCAGATTCAAGGCTGTCCCTACAGAGGGGAGGAGTGTCTTGGCATCCTGTGGGGAGTATTGATCTGGCTTTTAGAAACTGCTTCTAAAATTAAAACTAACCCTTCTTGAATATAGATGTATATGGATCTATACTGAATCACTTTCAGTACTTTTAAAGTTGTATATACAGCTTCTCTCTGATGTGGCTGCTTCTGCAGAGAATTTGGCAAATGAGTGTGTGTTTTCCACACATTAGAGGGCATTTTGGGTTTTTTGGACAATGTGAAGCAAATATTTACTATTAGCTGACAGTGGCAAAAATAAAATATTCTATGTACATACACACTTAGGTATAGGTACATAATCTGTGTACAGACATATGCACATACATATCTTAATGTGCATATATAGAATGTTTACATATATGTATGTGTACTAATAGGGATATGTGACTTTTTTTGTGATAATGGTTAACTTGGTCTTCTAGTACTGAGTCTGCTTTGTCCCTTGTCAGTTAGTCTTGGCAGGCTAACTTCAAGTGGATGTCAGCTTAAATGTGTTTTGCATTATTAATGTATGCATATAAAAATATATGTAAATATAAACATCATAAACTGCAGCCTGCCCCTGGCTTGCCAGCATTGAGTGGGTGCTGAAGAGTGTTGATCAGTGTTGATGACCTGACAGAGTGTGGGCTGAGTTTGACCACCAAGCCAGTTCCCTCCGGTGGCCAAGTTTTTGCCTTAAAGAGGTAAAGAATGACTTAAGCCGGTCTGCCTTATAAACCAGTTCTGTGGCTGTTTTTTACCCGGCTCACATCAAGCTGAAGGGCCAAGCTGTTACTGCTGGGTCTGAAATTTGTCTCCTCCCACAAGGTCTGTGGCTTTGGAGCTGGGAGGTTGTGTCAGTGTGAGTGCAGGTGACAGAGAGCAGTGCTGGAGTCAGGCTGGCACGCTGGGGCTCCCTGGCACACGCTGCTGGGATTAGCACTGCTGCGGAATTGTGCGTCGGATATTCAGGAAGGCACGTGGAAATCTAAACCCTTGTTTCCACAGCACTTGGCTTTTTTTAGGTTCAACCAGGGTGACTGTTTGAGTGTTCTACCTGCCTTTAAGTTGTGCTTTTGGGTAGCTGAGACTCCACGTGTGATACAAGCAAATGGGAATATTTCTTCAGCCTGTGTTCTTACATGGAAACATAGTATTGGTATGTGTTGTTGGGTTCCTCCCCCCACCCCACCTCAGCTGAGGCTGGTCCTTATCTTTAAATTTAGTAAAGATAGATGAGAAGTTTGTTCATCTAAATTTTTTCATTTTAAATCCATGTTAGATACTGAAGAATCTAACTTTACACAAAATTTACAAGAAAATTATTTACAGAAAATAGTTGTTCCTGAAGAGCCTTGTCTCTAACTTAACTAAAATAATGGTTACAGTAAAAACTGAAAATATCTGCCTTAACTGGCGGTGTAATCCAGAAGTAAACATAGTACATTCCATTCTTTGAGAACAGCCAAATTGACTGTGTCCCTGATCAGCACATCCTGAACCAGTGTAACTCCCTGTTTCTCCATGTTAGCAATTATGTGGAGTAGTTACAGCTATATTTTGCAGAAAAAAAAAAGACTGAGCTTCTCAGGTTCTCAGCAGAACTGTAACATTTTGAACATTGTTTGAAGTATATGCTCTTTCCTAAAGTATAGCTGTTTCTGCTTTGACATTGATTACTGTATGTTCTCACTTAAGATGCAAAATTGACAAACAAGTGCATAGCAAGTAGCTAATGGAAACCGTGTCTATTGAGACTATTAATGATGTTTTCTACAGGAAAATGTATTTTTTTTTTGTTGCTGAAGAACTGCCATCTGTTAAAGCAATAACATTTTTGCCTAAATACCATGTGAATTCAGTGTGAATGCTTTATGGACTTGGAGCTATGAAGCTAGTTCTTAAAAAGCATGTTTCATGTGATTAAGCAGTGCATTTAATCTTTTTCTCCTGGAGTAGTCTGGCCATATTTTTAAAGACAGAGTTGCTAGACTTAAGTTACAAGGATTTCAAGTTTTTCCTAGATTTTTTTTTTTTAATATTACTTTAAAATCCATTGGAGTGAAATGAAAGCGATGAGCTCTGGCTCCTATTCAGGAGTGGCTCCTCTGCCCTGATTGCACTGACAGTCGTGGGTAGTCCTGCCTCTCCTCTGGCAGGCTGCTGGAAACCACCTGGAAAGCTGAGTGCTGCCCATGGGATGTGAGCTTGGCATGCAGGAGCGTGCTCCTGCCTCTTGGGCTGCTTTATATCTGTAATCTTCAGATGTGTGGGCAGGCAGCTGAGAGCTCTGACAGGTGGCTGCTGAGGAAGTGCATCAGGACAGCGAGGCCTGTTTGTGAAGGAAGGAAAAGGTGTTGCTCCCATTTCAGGCCCTTGGAGTTTGATGGTCTGATTTAGTGGTGAGGGCTCCTTTTCTGCCTCGTGGAGTAAGAGGGGTTGCTGTGCCCTTGTGATTTCAAATGAAAAATTGGTCTGGTTGTTTGTATCCCCAGGAACTTCATTCTGCATCCTTTCTGTGTGGGTGCCACCTACTGTTTTGATCAACTGAAAAAGTCAAGGATTTAAAATATTGGTAATTAACCATAAGTATTAACTTAATAATAAACTGTTAGCAGCCATAACCAGAGTATAAGATTTAGTGTATATGCCTGTGTTCCTGTGATCTGTATTCTGTGCAGGTTGTCCAAATCCAAATGATCTTCATCATCAAAATGGTGAACATCATGTTTGCAAGATAAATGATTCAGAAAGTTCATTTTTTTGGCAAGGGGTCCTTTCCCCCCATGTGATTGGTTTGAGAGTATTGAAAAACATGAGTTGCATTTGGAGGTTTTGGGAGGCGCTGTTACAATTGACTTGCCTCAGTTGTTACAATTGACTCGACCTTTGCTTCTTTGCTGTGAACCTTTATCAAGGTGATGGATTTGCAGAAGGTGGTCACTGTGTTATTTGTTTGAAGAGGTGACAGACATGTTACAAATAGGTGTGCTCTGAATTTGCTTTTCAGTTTTAAACAAGCTTGGACTCTTTGGGGTATTTTTAGTGTCTTGTCACTGTAAATTAGAACTTGAAAACCATCTTTGGAAGAGACAAAATTATTGCCTCAATTGAAATTTAAAGATGAACAATATTACAGCACTATGTTTTGACTTCTGAAGTTAATATTGAGGTGAAGGGCATGCCTGACAGTGAAAACAGTCCTCAAGCAACAAAATCCAATTCTTGCTTATATTGTGTTTTGTAGTACAAAAGATTTACTTTGCATCTTTGGCATTCTTTTGCCTCTTTGCGATTTTGTATGATCAAAACGCCATAATTCTCTAAAATGTGAATCTATCATGCAGTCTTCAAAGATGAAAAATTAAAAAATTAAAGTAACTTTCATATATGGACATAACATACTTACCTTTGTCTTTCTGCAAAAAGAATAACAAATCCACAGGTTAATAAGTCTTCCAGGATTTGTATGATAGAATGTTTTACCTCTTTGGTTTGCTTGGTTATAAAAAACAAGCCACAGAGGGTAGAGTGACTGGCAGTGGTAGTAATATGACTTCTCCCATTTCTAATCTTTTCCCAAATGTAACAAGAAAAGAGAGGGACAAATTTCTGAATGCTTTTAGTCAGTGCCTCTGACCATTCAGACAAGATGAATGGGTTATATATTTTGACATACATTATATATTTTATATGTAATATATATTTACATACATCATCTAAACATTTCAGCTTGGGTTTCATTAATATTGGATATATATTTGCAATAGAGGGTAAAGGTTTTTTATTTTCTTCTTTTCACTTGGCAATTTGAAGCAAATGTTTGACCTGTAGGAATTACCTATTGGTGGTCAAAATCTTGAATATCAAAACATATTAGTAAAACACTGTGAAACCTTCAGTAGAAATATTGGTGCTGTTGAAGAGAGCACCATAAAAATTAATTAAAAGAAAGAGCACCATTAAAATTAATTAATTCATATAAAGACTCTTTGAAATAGCACTTCAGAAAAAAATTATTGCCTTCTTAGGAGTGATAGAAAGAACTTTACAAGAAATTAGCTGAAGATTCTGCAAGTTTGCTGTACATTCCTCCCCTGGGATTTGTTGCAACTGCATCAACCCCTGTGAATCTACCCGAGAGTCTAAGTTCAGAAGTTTTGTGACAATGGTTTAATTTTCAGTACTGTTGTGTTATGATTTCTTGCCTTGGAGGGGAGGTTGCATGGGAGGTGTTTTAGAACTTGCAAAAAGTGTCAGTATTGGTGTCCCAGTGCTGGCTGAAAAATTGCCTGGTCAGTGTTGTGCACTGTCTCTGGCAGCTGATTTCCCCTTTCTCAGCATGGTCATTCTGACAGTCTTTGAAATCTTGGCAATTCCTACCTCCTCTTCTCTGCTTCTCACTGTAGTTTGGTAATTGATTTTTTTTTTCTGTTGACCTGCCTGAAATTGCTTTCTTTGGACCTCCTTTGTCTTTGAATCAGTTACAGGTAATACAAAAGAACAGGAAGCCCCAACCTGTATGCTTTGTGTGGCAGTAGGGTGAATGGGAAGGCAAAGCCCAAGGGGACCTTTGGTTGCTCTGGAGTGTGGCTGTGGTTTGGTGTCAGGAATTGCTGATGAAGCTGGGATGGCATGTGGGTGACTGCTTTCAATGGGCAGGGAGAACAGATCACTAATGATTTGTTTGTGTATGCTGTCCACTGCTTTCTACACAAGGGCAGCACACGGAGAAACTCTGCAGAGCTGCTCGGTGACTCTTTTGTCTGTCAGTGATCTTACCACCACAGTACTGGAAGAATGGCAACAGTGCAGCAAGCACAAGCCATTCATTAGTTTCTTGAATATTTTGCAATTGCCTTTGAAAAGCTTTTCCAAGGTTTTCTGCTTTCTGTTGAGAGTTATTTCTAACCCTTTGAATAGTCTAGAGAAATTACTGCGAAGATTTGCATGTGTTTTAACAGCTATGGGATTCTGTGTGGAGTGTAGATAGCTTTGTATGTGGAAGTACATAGTTTTACCAGAATCATAGTTTACCAGAATCAATTTATTACAGGAAATTTCCTCATGTTAAACATTTAATGGTGTCAGAAAAGATGCTCTGTGTCTGTCTCTAGAACATTCAGGATTTGGGGCAGGGTATAAGAAAACAATAAACTGAAAAGCAAGGATAATATCCCTGTCAGACACATGATTCTTGTTCCTCTAAAAGGCCTTGGCAGGTTTGACTGGGTAATAGGCAGGGATACTTCATCTTTGTGTGATGAAAAAGTTGTTCAGGCCTTGCCTCTTACTTGTATGAAAGCTGATTTCATTGTTTGCATTCAAAGCTGCCAGTGAACTTCTGTGTTGTCTTCATCTGAGCAGGGCTTGCACTTGTAGGCATCAGTAACACTGGCTGCTGCACCTGCCCCCCTCAGGGGTGCCTTAGAAAAGATGCACTTAGTTGAGGGGTGGTAAAAATCTTATGAGCATTTTCATTTTTATTTCTCTTGTTTTTCCTACTAATGATCCAGTGCATTTTGCAGCTCTTACTCAGTCAAAGCCTTGTGTGTCTATCTTGGGAATGTGGCAGGCATCTTTGCTCCCATCTTACTGATGAGAAATGAGAGGTTCACAGTTGGGAATGGAGGCTGTGCTTCTAACATGGTATTCCAAAGGCCTCTTCACTAGCTTGTCAGAATGTGCTGTGTACATGTTTAGCTTTTTTTCTATTTAGATGGAACCACTCTTGCATATTCCTTAAAATCTACAGATAAATCAATGGAAATAAGCAATATGTGTGCTGCGGTTGTAACTCTTCTGCTGATCTACTATTTCCCCTGCTGCCCGTAGGTCAGACATCTGCATAGTTAAACAAGTGGTTGGTTGCCCCTAAAGAGTGATGGGATGATGCAGCTTTTATCAGACAGAGTAATTTTTCTGGTGCAAGTAGTTTTAATTCACATTATTTAATAATAAATTCAGGTGCCTATAGTGATTTATTTAATTTCATAGAACAGCTAAACATAAGAAAACCTCATTCCCCGAACAGTGCAGAGCTAGTTAAATGTTCCTGAACTCAAGCATACAATTGAGAAGATTAATTCCTTTGTTCTTCTGCTGATGTTCATTAATCATAAATACTGACTGAATTACAGTGTAATAACTGTGTTTTTCTTTTCAGGACATAAGGGACATTGTTGCGTGGTAGAATGGATGAACAGTCACAAGGGATGCAGGGGCCTACTGCTCCACCTTTTCAGCCACAGGTACATATATCTGGGGTGCTTTTTTAACTGTAACTCGTTTCTCAAATAGAGAAAGGGATAACATCATTTCTTGTGGTAACAATGAAACTGTGAACAGATAGAATGTATTCTCATGATCTTGAAATGAATTCTGTATCAGTCCAGTAATCCATAGAAAATAATTGGTTTTAATTTTTGCCTCCTGCTGCTTCACTGACTTTATGAGTTGTAGTGTGAGGAGGAAGCAAAGAGGAATACAGTTGTTTCCTTAAGAAATGTTGAGTTGTTAAACACTATGTTTCAAAATTGTATCCAAAATACCATATTTGTTTCATACTGTTGCCTTCACTTATATCTTCTTACACCTCCTGACAGTGATACTGTATGAATTTCTGTCATTGCCTGTTGAAACCAAGTGTGAGGTTTCAACTCCACAACCTCCCTGGACCCACCTCCCTTTTGTTGTCACCCTCACTGTGAAAAAAATCTTTCCTGATGTTCAGATGAAACATTCTGTGTTTCAGCCTGTGCCCATCACCTCTTGTCCTGTCACAGGGCACTGCTGAAGTAAGCCTGACTGTATTTTAACATGTGTTTTTCAGGAATTTGAGCCCATTGATGAGATTCCCCCTGAATCTGCTCTGCTGTAGACAGGATGTGGCCAGTGCTGTCAGCCTTTCCTGCTGTAATCTGTGCTGCAGAGCCCTGGTCACTTTCTCCAGTGTGTCTGTGTAGGGG